>CAUYPK010015200.1:0-15824 GCA_963574355.1 Loris lydekkerianus
TTCATATTGCCAGAGTTTTTCTGTTGATTTCACCTCATGATTGTTTTTCACCATTGCCTCTGGCCATCCTCAGAGTTGGGGAGGTGTCTCTCCAAGATTAGACCCCAGCGGGATCATTCTATTGTTGCTGGATCTTTGTAGGGAGTGACCCTGTGTAGTTCCTCTAGGGCTGCTCTAGCTAGGGAGTTCTGGTTGTGGAAGCAGCTCCAGTGTGTGACACGCCCGGATCCACCAACAGGGCTGCGGGTTGTGCACACAGTTCTGGGAGTGCCTGGCACCCAGTGACTTTGGCACAGAGAGCCCAAGGCTCCAGCAGTCCCTGGCCAGGAGAAGGGCTCTACACAGAGGCAGGGAGGGCTCCAGAGGGCATGCAACTACCAGAGTTCCTGGCTAGATGAATGGGCTAGTGTGGAGGCTGGGAGGACACAGGAGGGAGGACGCAGGGTTGCGTGGCTCCCGCAGTTCCTGGTCAGGGAATGCAGAGGCCCGGTGGGTGCGGGTCAGTGGTCAGGGGTCACTGCACAGCTCTTATGGAGGTCTGGGCGGTGCCAAGCCCAGGAGTTTGAAGTTGCTATGAGCTGTGACTTCACGGCACTGTACACAGGGCAACAGCCCAAGGCTCCAGTGTGCCAAAACTGCCTCACTCTGCCCCTATGGATTAAGGCTATAAGGCAGCTCAGACCCCGCGTTTAGGCTGCTCAGTCACTAGGTTACTTTTTCCCACCCGATCCTTGCTCTGGGACCCCGAGGGCGGAGCTTGCCGGGCAGTTTTTGACAATGGCTTCCTGCACCCAGCTCAATGGCTCAGTCTGGGGCCCCAGACATTGCCCAAAGTTCTCCACAATCTTGCTCAAGATCTCCCCAAGGTAGCTCAACTGAGCGCCAAGTCCAAGAACACCAAAACAGTTCACAGGTAAGGTCTTTCCGTTTTGCAGTCTCACTGCTGCTTGTACTCATGGTTGCCGGCGTGATTAGGTCGATCGAACACATGCAACCACTTGCCAGTTTTCCAGTGTTTTTGTCCTCCTCCTTGGGTCCAGAAGTCCCTTACTGGCTCCCTGTATCCTCAATCGGATGATCATAGGCAGATCCCACTGGCCAGAGATGCCTGGTGTCTTGTCTCCCCAGACTCACCGTGCCCAGTTGCAGGGAAGCTGTTACCCAGCCGCCATCTTTAATCTCTCCTATATCAGTCTACTATTAACTGACTAGGTTAAAACTCTTTGCAAAATAAATTTACCTCTGCAAAAAGAAATGTCCATTTGTAAGGGGATTTCTCCTCTCTGCAACCACTAAAAACTATTAGGATAAAAGGACAATGACTCAAAGTTTACATAACAAAATTTATCTTTGTTTAAGTTCTGAACCTTGACATGTAATTTTTCTACCTGGCTTCCTATCTTTGGAAATACAAATTTAGAGTTGCCTAGCAACAATTATTTAGGGCAATAAAATCAGTAATAAAGAAATCACTCATCTAAAGGGGAGAGGAGTAGCTATTGGAAAACTGGCAGATGAAAAGTCTTAAAAATCTGTAAGATCTGACTATGTGTTTGTAGGTCATAGTTTCAAGATCCTTTTAAGTAATTTTGAGAGAGGATACCTGGTAAGGGTGAAGTGTTGGAGAGGTCTTCTCAAGGAGACCCCAAGGATACACCTGCAGGGTCCTCTTCATGGTGACTCAGCTCTTTGAAATTTGTAGACTTAACTTCCTGGGACCTGGAAATTTCCACTTATGTGAAATTCTGTAATTCTTTGCTGGCTGGAACAGCTTCTCCCACTTGATTTAAACTGACCAATGAGAAAGGTACCTGTGAGTTGGAACTTTTTGACTGTTGATAAAAAGAGGAAGACCAAGCCAGTTGGGAAGCATGGACATTTTGAATTCTTCTTTGTCGTTGGCTCTGCTGGCTGAAATAAAGCCCTTCCTCTTGTAAGCATGGTGATTAGGTGCTCTTTCTCTCCATTGGGCCTCATCTTCCTGCGACAATTTGAAATCTTAAAGTCATGTCATTGACATTAAGTATCAGGCAATTGTACAATATACAAGTCATTTCTGAGTACATTACTGAAATTATTTTTAAACATTCAGTTTAAGTTCATAAACTTTAACATCTTACTTTATCATAATATATAAAGCTAAAAAAAAATCTATTGGGGATTTAAAAAATTCAAAATTTAACTTCTTGGGTTTTTCATTAAAAATAGTAATTGCTGGCTCGGTGCCTGTGGCTCAAGCGGCTCAGGCACCAGCCACATATACCTGAGCTGGCAGGTTTGAACCCAGCCTGGGCCTCCCAAACAACAATGACAACTACAACCAAAAAATAGCCAGGTGTTGTGGCAGGCACCTGTAGTCCCAGCTACTTGGGAGGCAGAGGCAAGAGAATCACTTGAGCCCAGGAGTTTGAGGTTGTTGTGAGCTGTGGTGCCATGGCACTCTACCCAAGGCAAAAGCTTGAGGCTCTGTCTCAAAAAAAAATAAAAATAATAATAATTGCTAATAATTAACATTGTAATTAAAACTACCTGACACCCAGTCAGGTTCATCTGCTTGCTGCCCAAGAGAAAGCCAACGTCCAGAGACACCAGGGCTTACTGCCCAGAAAGAGTTTATTCCATATAGCATTAAGTGGGAGACAGGGGAAATCTCTGAAATTGGCCTCCCAGAGAATTGGGAGAACAGGGCTTTTAATGACAGTTTGATGGGCAAAAGATCAGACAAAGTCTGCTAATTGCCTGGTTTCAGGGGACAACTATCAGTCCTTTGGTATGGGCTTCTGTCTGCATGGGTCATTTACTGGAGCGCAGCACTTTGGGTGGAGGGTCCAAGACCAGCTGAGCCAGTTCCTTGGTCTGGGTGGGTTCATTCTTGGAATGCAGGATTCAAAGGATATCTCCAATACCACTGGTAGGCTCCAAACAGGTGATGTCCTGCACTTACAATTATGCACGATTGCAGGGTAAAGAAGTAATCACGGTCAGCAGTGATTATTATCAAGCAAATGAGGAAACAATAGCTGATCCTTCTCTTTATTTTAGTTAAGTGTGTTCCTTCTCAGAGTTCTGTGGGCCCTTGCTTTAGTTCTCACCTTGCAGCCCTTCATCAACTTCTAAGGGCAGTTTTACTACTAGATATTTAAAACAAAATCCAATTCTATATGCAAACTGTATTTTTTTTTTTTTTTTTTTTTGTAGAGACAGAGTCTCACTTTCTTCAGTAGAGTGCTCTCTTCAGTAGAGTGCTGTGGTGTCAAACAGCTCACAGCAACCCCCAACTCCTGGGCTTAGGCAATTCTCTTGCCTCAGCCTCCCAAGTAGCTGGGACTACAGGCACCCGCTGCAACGGCCAGGTATTTTTTGTTGCAGTTTGGCTGGGGCCGGGTTTGAACCCACCACCCTTGGTATATGGAGTCAGCACCCTACCCACTGAGCCACAGACACTGCCCAAGTTTTTTGTTATTATTAAAGCCACTGAAAGTTCAAGTTTGGTCAATTTGGTATGTTAAAATTATACAGGAAGTATCATCAAAAATGGTGTTTAACTTTCTTTGAGTTATGTTTATATATGAACATGTTACTAATATGTGTTCTGAAATTGTATGAGGTTCCTAAAATGCTTATATGTCTTGGTGTATTTTATCAGTAATAATTTGGTTATGTTAAAATGTTGTATGCCACAAAAATAACCAGATGTGTTTGTCAATTTTTGTTGTTGTTGTTGTTTGAGATAGAGTCTCAGTATGTTGCCCTGGGTAGAGTGCCATGGCGTCACAGCTCACAGCAACCTTCAACTCTGGGGCTTAAGCGATTCTCTTCCCTCAGCCTCCCAAGTAGCTGGGACTACAGGTACCCACCACAACTCCCAGCTATTTTTTGGTTGTAGTTGTCATTGTTGTTTGGCAGCCTGGGCTGGATTCGAACCCGCCAGCTCTGGTGTACGTGGCTGGTGCCCTAGCCACTTGAGCTACAGGTGCTGAGCCTGTCAATTTTCTCTTTAACCACAGCTGGTCTAAGAATTTTATCATCCATAGACCATTATTATTTCACTTTGATTCTTCTCAAATAATGATTTATAATCAGCATGGTCCAATATGCTTGGTCAAGAAAAAGTCATGGAAAAATGAACTTTTGTTTAAAACACTAATGATGGGTGGCACCTGTGGCTCAAGGAGTAGGGCACCAGCCCCATATACCAGGGGTGGGTGGGTTCAAGCCCAGCCCATGCCAAAACTGCAAATAAATAAATAAATAAAAGTAAAACACTAATGATTCTTTTTCCTTGGTTTCCTAGTGTCAAGACAAATATTAAATAAATTTCAAAGTTTACCTAATATCTCCAGAATGTAAAACTAATTTAAACCCACTGGCCCTGACCTGTTCTCCATTGCCAATGCCCCACTGCTAAAACTACAAACATCCTCCCTCTAGGCCCAGGGACTATTGATTAAGAGGAGGTCATTAGAGGTTGTCATGGCTTTATTTGGAGTGACAGAATAAGTTCAGACCCTTCAGATCAAGGATGAACACATTGATGCCTAAATATCTGGCAAAATGAGGGACTTTGCCTTTTCTGGCCATGTGGTGCAGCCACCCATCCCAACTACAAAGAATTTCTTACTTCCTATAGACTTAAATTACATAGAGTATATTAAGACACGTGGTGATGGAGTTTCCTGGGTATAGTTGTTCCCAGTTATGGAGTTTATGCAAACAGACATATAATAAGAATTTAGGACACCTTAGAACATCTTAGGACAGATTATTCAAATGGCTGCAAAAAAATATTGCTGTACAACTAAAGTCTCATAATCTCTGGCCTAATTGTTAAGGATGCTTATCTATTTTATATAACAAAGTGCTATAAGTCTGTACCTACACCCAAGATCACAATTTCTCTATGCATATAGATAAGTTATTTTTATAACTATGCTTTTGGAGTTTGGTTTTTTGCTTTTATATTGCTTAAAAATTTTTATTTTATTTTTTATGTTTTGCAACAGTCTCACTCTGGGTATAGTGCAGTGGTGTCATCATAGCTCACTGCAACATCAAACTCTTGGGCTCAAGGGATCCTCTTGTCTCAGTCTCCTGAGTAGCTGGGACTATGGGTGCCCACCATGACACCTTGCTAGTTTTTCTATTTTTAGTAGAGATGGCATTTCACTTTTGCTCAGGCTGTCTTGAACTCCTGACCTCAAGCAATCCACACACCTTGGCCTGCCATCATCTAAATCAGGTGTCCTCAAACTGTGGCCCGTGGGCCACATGAAGCGGTGTGAATTGTATTTGTTCCCATTTTGTTTTTTACTTCAAAATAAGATATGTGCAGTGTGCATAGGAATTTGTTCATAGTTTTTGTTTTTTTTTTAAACTATAGTCCAGCCCTCCAACGGTCTGAGGGACACTGAATTGGCCCCCTGTTTAAAAAGTTTGAGGACACCTGATCTAAACGAAAGAAAATCCAAAAATAAGAAGCAAAAGCTACTCTAGGTGAGAAGGAATCAGTGAAAGATCTTCAGGTATATGAAAAGCCAAAATGAAAGGACACTCCCAAAAGAAAACAATAACTTCATGCCAATGGAAATCAACCAATACGAGAATATTAAAATGAATATGGTTTGTAAGGAAGGTAAAATAGAAACCCATCACAAAGAAACCACAAAAACAGCACAGAAAATGAATGAAAAATTCATTAAAGAAATCAGATTTTTTTTTTTTTGAGTCTTTTTTTTTTTTTTTTTTGGTAGAGACAGAGTCTCACTTTACTGCCCTCCGTAGAGTGCCATGGCGTCACAAGGCTCACAGCAACCTCCAGCTCTTGGGCTTATGCGATTCTCCTGCCTCAGCCTCCCAAGCAGCTGGGACTACAGGCGCCCGCCACAACGCCCAGCTATTTTTTGGTTGCTGTTTGGCTGGGGCTGGGTTTGAACCTGCCACCCTCAGTATATGGGGCCGGCACCCTACTCACGGAGCCACAGGCGCCGCCCGAGACAGTCTTACTATATCACCTTGGTGGAGTACCGTAGCATTACAGCTCACACAGCAAACTCAAATTGTTGGGCCTAAGCAATATTCTTGTCTCAGCCTCCCAAGTAGCTAGGACTACAGGTGCCTGCCACAATGCCTGGCTATTTTTTTTTTTTTTTTTTTTTTGCACTTGTCTTTGCTGTTTAGCAGGCCCAGGCCAGGTTTGAACCCACTAGCCTTGGTATATGTGGCCAGCACCCAAACCACTGAGCTACAGGTGCTAAGCCAGAACTCAGATTATATTTTAAAAATCAAGCAAAGTTTCTAGAACTGAAAAATTTACTCAAGCAAACACATAACACAAGGAAAATTATTAAGAATAGGCTAGACCAGAGAGAAGAAAGAGTCTCACAGCTAGAACAAAACACTTTTGAGTTAAACAAGTCGATCAAAGAGAAAGGACAGAGAATAAGAGGAATGAGCAAAGCCCATAAGAAATATGGGATTAGGAAAATCATCATAGAATCATAAGAATCATAGGCATCCTTGAGGGTAAATAAGAAAATACACAAAGGCTGGAAAAAGTATTTGAGGGACTACTTGGAGAAAACTTTCCAGATTTTGCTAAAAATCTGGACATCCAGGTACTAGAAGTGTAGTGGACTCCTGGGAGATTCATCATCAACAGGTAATCATCATGACATACAAGCATCAGATGCCAAAGTTAACATGAAGAAGGAGCTCCTATAAGCCATAAAGCAAAAGCATCAGGTAACTTACAAAGGAAAACCCATCTGACTAACTGCAGTCATCTAAATTGAGATTTTACAAGCCAGAAGGGACAGAGGCCCCATTCTTAGTCTTCTCAAACAGAATAATGGCCAGTCTAGAATTTTATACCCTGCAAAACTAAGTTCCTTATGTTAGGGAGAAATAAAGACTTCCTCAGACAGGCAAACAGAGAGGGAATTTGTCAAGGCCATACCTGCCCTACACAAAGTATTAAGATCTGATTACAACGGTCAACACCAATAGACCACCACTAGTGTAAAGCCATCCAAATGCTAAAAGTTCAGGGCCCAGATGCCACAATGGCTCAAGAGGTAAAACAAAGCAGTGAAGTTCTACTCAACAGGATGGACAGAAATCCACATCACTTCTCAGTTCTTTCCATAAATGAATGGATTGAGCTCCCTTCTCAAGAGACATAGGCTGGCTGCATGAATAAAAAATACAGGTCAGGTATCTACTGTCTCCAGGAAATGCACCTAAACCCACAGGATTCATTCAGACTCAAGGTGAAAACAATGTGAGTATTCCACATAAATGCAAACCAAAAGAAGCTAGTGTAGCCATTCTCATATACGATGACATAGACTTCAAAGCAACAAAAGTGAAGAAAGACAAAGTTGGTCATTATACAATGACAAAGGGAACAATTCAGCAAGAAGAATAACAATCTAAATATTTGTGCACCTAACAAACCCTACTAGATCTAAACAAAGTGACAAACAGCAACAGCATAATAGTCAGGGATTTCAACACTCCACCAACATAAATGAACAATCCTCCAGGCAGATAATTAATAAATAAACACAAGACTTAAACAAGACTCTAGAGAAAATGGGCCTAATAGACATTTATAGAACATTCTACCCCCAAAATACTAAATATATATTATTCTCATCAGCACATGAAACATTCTCCAAAACTGAGCACATCTTAAGCCACAAAACATATCTCAACAAATAAAAAAAAAAAAAAAAAGAAAGAAAAAGAAATGATACCTGTATCTTCTCAGACCATAGTGGAATAAAATTAGAGAACAACTCAAAACAGAAACATTCAATTCTACACAAAGTCATGGAAATTTAACAACCATTACTGAATGGTTGTTGGACCAAGGAGGGAATTAATATAGAAATCATATGATTCTTCATACTAAAAGACAAAGAGGACAACAAGATGGCAGTGGTGGCTGCCATCAGAGCCGGCTGCAATGCCAGGGCTGGGACAGATGGAGCCAGGCGGTGGGATGCCTGCTGTCCACTGATCCTGGGGCCCCTGACTGTCTCACTGCTGTGTCCCCCAGCCACCCACAATACCCACTCGCATTGGCTACTACAAGATTGATCGCATCATCATTAAGGACATCTTCATTGTGGTCAAGTGGGCCAAAAAGATTTTTTTCAATGTGAAAGACTGGTCTGAATTGTACGTACATCCTATAGTTACTGAAAATTTTTGCAGTTAATTGAGACAGATGACCCCAAGGAAAGAACTCAAAGATCTGACATTGAAGGAAAAAGTTGATCTTCTATATTTTCTGGAAATCAGCACCCCCCAAAAGATGGCAGAACATTTTGGTTTTAGCAACACCATAGTTAGCAATATTCAAAAACATAAACATGTCACTTGGAGAGAGATGGTAAGGAAAGCAGAGACCTATGGCAGAGAGGGAGAAAACCTTTCCTTGATAAAGGCAATGAAGTCACATTAAGCTGGTTCAAAGAAATGAGGGTAGTTAATGCCTGAATCTCTGGGCTGATGATCCAGAAAGTTGCTAAAAAGTTTGCACAGACATTTGGGTGCAGAATTCCAAGCAACAAGGGTTTGCCTCAAGAAATTTATTTAAACTGTCACACAAAATCTAGAAATTCTGAAAGTGTGGTGAATCCAATGAAGTTCCAGTAGAAGTTGTGGGAGAATTCATCAAAGAGTTTCTGGACTTCACCAGAGGCTTCAAAGATGACAACATCTTTAATGCTGACCAGAGCAGACTCTTTTTCAAGCTGATGCCCGATAGGAGCCTCATCACGAAGGGTAACAAATCTAAGAGTGGAAAAGTTTCCAAAGAACGTTTCACAGCTATGTTTTGTGCTAGCTCAACCAGAGAGAAACTAAACCCCTTGGCGACTGGTAAATTGGCAAAGCCATGCGAATTCAAGAACCTGAAGCCCAAAGACTTTTCCATCACTCGGAGATCAAACAAAGGCACATGGATGACTGGTGCCCTATTTGAGGAGTGGATAAGGGATATCAACTGAGAAATGAAGAAGAAATAGTCTATGTTGTTGACAGTAGATAACTGTCCTGGCCACTCACAAGTGTCACATGTCACAGATTTGACACTGAAATTTCTGCCTCCAAATACAACCTCAAAAATCCAGTGTATCATCCTCTTGACTAATGCACAATCAAAATGTAAAATGCACCTGAGCCCAGTGCAGTGGCTCATTACTAAAACAGAAACATGGTCCACCTGTGAAAGCAGCTGCATCTGCTACATCAGCTAACACTCTGCATGTGCTGTCTTCTGGATCAGTTCTGCTTGGAATAAAATTCTGCCAGAAACAATACAGAACTTTTATAAGAAAGTTGGATTTTTCACAACCCAAAAGCATGATGTTTTGGTCCCTGTCGGACAGGCCATCTCCCATGGCACAATTTAGAGGAATAGATTTTGAAGGTTTTGTTGCAGGGAATGATGAGGTGGCAACCTGTGACGAACCTGACCCAGAAGCAGTTTTCCAAACAATACTTCTCTAAGTACAGACCAATAGAAATGTGCATGAAGCTGATGAAGTGGAAGAAGCAAGTGAGGGTGACACAGAAATTGCAGAGACTCTAAAAGAAGATGATGACAGGCATCTGATTATGAAGTTCAAGTTATTTGCTGTGGAAAAATGCCCAGGTATGTTGAGTGGTGTAGTCGGCGTTGAGAGTGCTTTTCCCACTTAAGGTTTGCAATAAGGATAAGAAACAGACTAAGATTAACTCTTTTCTCAGAAAGAATGATTAAAACCATGTGGAAACAGTAAATGTATTGATTTTGTATGATATTGTGTTTTGATTATGTTGATTTCATATGATATTCACAAATAAAAGCCATACAAATGTAAAAAAAAAAAAAAAAGACAAAGGGGACACAGGTTATGAAAAATCTATGGGATTCAGCAAAAGTAGTCCATTCTGGGAGGTGCCTGTGGCTTAGTGAGTAGGGCACCAGCCCCATATACCGAGGGTAGTGGGTTCAAACCTGGCCCCGGCCAAACTGCAACAAAAAATTGCTGGGCATTGTGGCAGGCACCTGTAGTCCCAGCTACTCGGGAGGCTGAGGCAAGAGAATCACCTAAGCTCAAGAGCTGGAGGTTGCTGTGAGCTGTGACACCTCAGCACTCAACCAAGGGTGACAAACTGAGACTCTGTCTCTTAAAAAAAAGTAGTCCATTCATAGTCTTAAATGCCTACATCAAAAAAAAAAAAAAATGGGAAGATTGAAAATTAATAATCTAATGAATCATCTCAAGGAATTAGAAAAGGAAGAGCAAACTAACCCCAAACCCAAGAGAAGAAAAGAAATAACTAAAGTCAGAGTAGAACTAAATAAAATCAATAGCAAAAGAATTATGCAGAAGATTAATGAAATGAAAAGTTGGTTCTTTGAAAAGATAAACAAAATTGACAGACCTCTTTCTAGATTACTAAAAAGAAAAGAAAGGACCCTAATAAGTTTAATCAGAAATTTAAAAGGAGATATTTACAACTGATACCACAGAAATACCACAAGATAAAACATCATCTCTGAATACTATAAAAACCTCTATGCACAGAAACTGAAGAACATTGAGGAAATTGAGAAATTCTTGGAAACACACAATCTCTGTAGGCTCAAGCAGGAAGAAATAGAAAGGGGGCCTTCGGGGGGACAGAGTCTCACTTTGTCATCTTTGGTAGAGTTTTCTGGCATTACAGCTCACAACAAGCTCAAACTCTTGGGCTCAAAGAGATTCTCTTGCCTCAGCCTCCCTGGTAGCTGGGACTACAGGTGCCCACCACAACACCCAGCTGTTTTTTAGAGACAGGGTCTCACTCTTCCTCAGGCTGGTCTTGATCTCCTGAGTTCAGGCAATCCACCTGCCATAGCCTCCCAGAATGCTAGGATTATAGGCGTGAGCCACCTTGTCCTGCCTAGAAATAGAACTCTTAAACAGACCAATATCAAGTAACAAAATTGAAGGAGCAATAAAAACAATCTTTCAACAAAAAAGTCCTAAAACAGATGGTTTCACAGCCAAATTTTACCAGATCCACAAAGAGGAATTGGTACCAATATTGCAGAAATTATTTCATAAGGTTGAGAAGGAAGGAATACCCTCCCCCCCCCACCAATGTGTTTTATGAAGCCAGTATCACCTTGATACCAAAGCTGGACAGGACACACACACAAGAAAAGGAAAAGTACAGACTAGTATTTTTGTGACTATTGATGAATATTCTGAATAAAATTCTAGCAAACTGAATTCAGCAGCACATCAAAAAAATAGTCCACTATGACCTAGTGGGCTTCATCCCAGGGATGGAAGGATAGTTCAATGTATGAAAATCTATAAATGTGATTCACAACATAAACAGAAGCAAAAAAAAAAAAGATCATCTCAATAGATGTAGAGAAAGCATTTGACAAAATTCAAAACTCTTTTATGATAAGAACTCTTAACAAAATATGGATAAATGGAACATACCTCAAAAGTGTAAAAGTCATATACAACAAACCCACAGCCAACAGTAAACTGAATGGGGAAAAATTGAAAGCATTCCTGCTTAGATGGGGAACTAGATAAGGTTGCTCACTGTCACCCTTCTATCCAACATAGTGCTTGAAATCCTAGTCAGAGTAATCAGATAAGAAAAAGAAATCAAGGTTATAAGAATGGGAAAAGAAGAGGGCAAATTATCACTCTTTGCTGATGATATGATCTTATATCTGGAAAACACTAAAGATTCTGCCAAGCTTCTCCTGGGATTGATAAACAAATTCAGTAGAGTTTCAGGATAAAAAAATCAATGTACACAAATCAATAGCATTCCTATATACCAATAATAGTCCAGCTGAGAATCAAATCAAAGACTCAATACCATTCACAATAGCAACAAAGAAAATAAAATGCCTAGAAATATATTTAACCAAGGAGGTAAAAGACAAAAGACCTCTACAGGGAGATTATTAGTTCTGAGGAATGAAATCACAGAAGATATAAACAAATCAAAAAATATATCATGCTCATGGATCCAAATTCAATACTGTTAAGATGTTTACACTACCAGAAGTGATCTACAGATTCAATGTAATACCCATGAAAATACCAACATCAGGGTGGCACCTGTGGCTCAGTGGGCAGGGCGCTGGCCCCATATACTGAGGGTGGCAGGTTCAAACCCAGCCCCAGACAAAACTGCAACAATAAAATGGCCGGGCGTTGTGGCGGGCGCCTGTAGTCCCAGCTACTCGGGAGGCTGAGGCAAGAGAATCAACTAATCCCAGGAGTTGGAGGTTGCTGTGAGCAGTGTGACCCCACGGCACTCTACCGTGGGTGATAAAGTGAAACTCTGTCTCTACAAAAAAAACCCAACATCATATTTCACAGATTCAGAAAAAATAATTATATGCTTCGTATAGAACAAGAAAAGAGCCCAAATAACCAAACGACCTGGTGCAGAAAGGATTGCCAGACTTCAGGCTTATACTGCAAGGCTATAGTAACCAAAATAGCATGGCTCTGGCACAAGAACAGAGACAAAGACCAAGGGATCAGTGCAGAAAACCAAGATATAAAACCATTCTCATATTGCCATCTGATCTTTGACAAAGCAGACAATAGCGAACACTGAAACAACACACCCTTGCCTCCTGTGCCCTCTCTCTCCCTTCCTTGGAGCTTGAGTGTTGATTTCCAGCAGCTCTTAGCCAGCTCACTCCTAAAATCCCCAGCACCCAGAAGTCACTAGGGAACGTGACAAGCTCCCACCGTCAAGACTTGGGATGGGAAGACAGCCAGGGCTGCCCTTGAGTTTGCCTGCTGGCCCCTGTCACTTGGAGCAGCTATTGTGCAGCCTCGGGGCTTTCTGCTCTGACCTGCTCTGGAAAAGAATCCCTGTTTAATAAATGGTTCTAGGAAAATTGGATAGGCACATGTAGAAGACTGAAACGGGAACTATACCTCTCACCACTCACAAAAATTAATTCACAGTGGATAACAGACTTAAACCTAAGGCATTTAACTATAACGATTCTAACTCTTATAATTGGCCTAGGCAAAGAATTTATGAAGACCCCAAAGGCAAACACAGCAACAACAAAAGTTAACAAATAGGACCTGATTAAATTAAAATGCTTCTGCACCTCCAAGGAAATAATCAATAGAGGGAATAGACAACCTACAGTGTGGGAAAAGATATTTGCTTATTATACATCCAATAAAGGGCTGGTAGCCAGAATCTATAAAGAACTCAAGCAAACCAGCAAGAAAAAATCAAACAACCCCATGAAAAGGCAAGCAAAAGACATGAACAGAAGCTTTTCAAAAGAAGATAGTCTGGTCAAGAAACACACAAAAAATACTCAGCATCTCTAATCGTCAGGGAAATGCAAATCAAAATCTCAGTGAGCTATCACCTAACTCCAATGAGAATGGCTTTTATCAAAAAACCCCCAAAATAACAGATGCTGGCAGGGACGTGGAGAGAAAGGAACATTTATACACGGTTGGTGAGACTGCAAGCTAGAACAATCTCTATGGAAAGTTGTATGGACATACCTCAAAGAACTCAAAGTAGACCTACCATTTGATCTAGCAAGCCCACTATTAGGTATTTACCCAAAGAAAAAAAGCCACTTTATAAAAAAGACATGTGCACTTGAATGTTTTTTGCAGCACAATTCACAATCACAAAGATGTAGAACCAACCCAAGTGCCCATCAATGTGAATGGATTAATAAAATGTAGCATATGGCCGGGTGCTATGGCTTGTGCCTATAATCCTAGGACTCTGGGAGACCCAGGTGGGTGGATTTCTTGAGCTCAGGAGTTCCAGACTGGCTGAGCAAAACAAGACCCTGTCTCTACTAAAAATAGAAAGAAACTAGATGGATGTCGTGGTGGGTGCCTATAGTCCCAGCTACTGGGGAAGCTGAGACAAGAGGATCTCTTGGGCCTAAGCATTTTAGCTATCACACTACCACACTCTACCCCAGGGCAACTAGTTAGTCTCAAAAAAAACAACAACTGTGGTGGTAGTGCCGTGGAGTACTACTCAGTCATTAATAAAATGGTGAACTAATATCTTTTGTAACGACTTGGATGGTCTAAGCCCAAGAGCTGGAGGTTGCTGTGAGCTGTGACACTCCAAGGGCAACAAAGTGAGACTGTCTGTCTTAAAAAAAAAAAAAAACAAAAGTGTGTAAAGGATTGTATCTACCTGGCTATATAAAAGGGCAAGATATTTCTATTGGTCTTTGCAAACCCTTTTATGAATTGCCAGTGATATACATCACAGTCTGGTTTGATGCTTCTCTAATAATAAAAGTTTCATTATTTTCCTCATTCTGTGGAGATCTACGAGGTTGGCAGGAGATCTTATTTTTAATTACTTTTGCAAGCATGCCTTCTGTTTCTTCGCATTTTTCTAAAGCAATAAACACTTGGAGAACTAACCTTGATGAACATTTACTGAGCCTACTCTGTTCTAGGTGCTGTGCTATGAATAAGGCCTAAGGAAACTGACTTTGGTAACCCCAGCCCGGTGAATGAAGTCATGCTGCTATGATTGCACCCCCCTCCCAGGAGGCCTAGATTCCTGAAGCTGTATTCAAGATTTAACCACACATTTAGCAAACCTATCAGTTGGCTGACACAAGCAACTGTACAGTGTAGTGGCTGATCTTGCAAATTTTGATAAATTCTATGACAGTATGTAGTAAGGGATGAGACCAAGCCTCGTGGGTTAATGTATTTCCTTGAGTTACATCAGTCACCCCTTCTGCAGGTCACATACATTTGAAAATCAACAATGTTATAAGGTCAACCTAATAGACATCTGTTAGAGGCTTCCTTAGCTTTCATTCACCCTTCTTATTAATCCTTCTTCTGGCATTAGAGCCTCTTTCCCCCAATCTCAGACCACATGGCTTGGGTGGGGCTCTCACCAGAAGCAGCCCCAGGAGTTAGCACATGATTCTGGCCTGGGCAAGGACAGTCAACCACACCCAACCAACTAACCACACCGATTTGTTCAGGGATGGGTATATGACACTGACACTGCATATTTCTTCTTCAGTAGGTCCTTGGTCTGGGTGATTCGAACAATGAATCCACAGACCACAGTTCAGTGGTAAGACAGGATTTATTTTACAGAAAAGAATGCAGAGAAAAAACACCAAGCCTCTGGCAGAAAGAAAAACCCAAGCGGCTGATGACTCCATACTGAACTTCGAAGTCAAAGCATTCTATAATAGACATACTCTTATTTGACAATGTGAGTGTTTGCATTATTACTATTATTGCTTAATATTTTGATCAGCAATCGTCTGATTTTTTTTCTGAATGTATTTATCTTCGTGGGTTCTTTACGAGGTATTTGTTTCTAGTCCTTATCTTAAACATTGTTATTGTTATTAAATTGTAAGCCTTTTTAATTTTGTGAGGGCAAAAAGTGGAAACCTAATAAACACATGTATATGGGAAGGAAGGAAGGGAGGAAGGAAGGAAGGAAGCCAACCAGCCAAGCAGCTACCGCTCTGTCTCTATCTGCCTGGGTTCTTTGTCCAGGGGTATATATGGTCACATGGGTCCTCTGGAGTTACATTTGGCCAATACTTGGTAACAAAGGAAGGGATACAATCCCTATTGTTCCCAGGTCTAGGAAAGCTACATAAAATTGACCAGGCCTAGGAAACGTACATGAAACTGACCTAGGCTAGGAAATGGGGGGGGGGGGGGGGGGGGGGGGGGTTCCTGTTCAGCCCAAAGTAAAAGGGTAGTGATACAAGATGGTGGTGGTGTCTCCCCATTTTT
>CAUYPK010015203.1:0-31235 GCA_963574355.1 Loris lydekkerianus
GTGCGTTTTTTGCCAGGTTTATTATAACTTTATTTGGGCCTTTTTAAAAATTTTTTTTAAAACGTTGCGTGTTTTGTTTTATTTTTTTTTTTTTTTTTTTTTTTTTTTTCTGTTTGTTTGTTTGTTTTTCTATCAATATCAGGTTGATACTGGCACCAAAGAATGAGATAGAAAGCATTCTCAGCTCCTTAATTTTTTTCAGTAGGCTCAGGAAGCTTGGTAGCAGTTCTTCCTCGTATGTGTAGTAGAATTAGGTTGTAAATTCATCTGGTCCTGAACATTTTTCTTTGGAGATACTTTATTACTCATTCAAACTCACATCTCATTAGTAGTCTATTCAGGCTTTTTATTTCTTTCTTGTTCAATGTGGGAGATTGCGTATTTCTAGAAATTTATCTGTTTCCTCTAGGTTTTCTCTTTGTGGACATAGCTATCTTATATTTCAGTGACATCAGTTATAATGTCTACATTTCTATGCAGTATCGCAATGAACCACATGAAATAAGAAATAAAAAAAAAAAACATTTACAATACCAGCAAACAGCATAGAATACTTAGACATAAATTTAATGAAGGAGATGAAAGATTATTTACTAAAACTATAAAACATTGATGAAAGAGATTAAAGAAGATATCAATAAGTGAAAAGATGTCCTGTGTTAATGAATTGAAAAAGTTAATACTGTTAAAAATTCCTATACTACTCAAAGTAGTTTAGGGATTCAGTGAAATCCCTATAAAGGGATAGTATAAATAAAAAAACTTAGTATGTATTTTATACAAAGTGGCCAAAAATATGTGTGTAATTTTAAATTGCACACTATTTTAAGTTGCACACAAACTTTATGGCCACCCTGTATATTTACATATATTACACATTATATGTGTATGGTTATATTTGTTACACATTTCATATTATATTAAATTTCTGCAGTAAGCATGGATGAGAGGGTAGAAATTGTAAGTATCCGTGTTCTCTGAAACAATGTAATATTTTGGAATGTAGATAGGTTAATTAAATTTATAGGGGGCAGTAAATCCAAAAGTCTTTTTTATTTTAATTGTTAAATCATAGCTGTGTACATTAGTGCAACCTAGGGGTACAATGTGCTGTTTTCATATACGATCTGAAATATTCTCATCAAACTGTTCAATGTAGCCTTCATGGCATTTTCTTAGTTATTGTATGTAGGCATTTGTATTCTGCCTTTAGTAGGTTTCGCCTGTACCCATTCTAAGATGCACTGTAGGTGTGGCCCCACCCATTACCCTCCCTCTACCATAACCTCCCCCTTCCCTTCCCCTTCCTTGGCCCTTTCCCCATAGTCTTGTGCTATAGTTGGGTTATAGCCTTCATGTGAAAGCTATAATTTAGCTTCATAGTAGGGCTGAGTACATTGGATACTTTTTATTCCATTCCTGAGATACTTTGCTACGAAGAATATGTTCCACCTCCATCCATGTAAACATGAAAGAGGTAAAGTCTCCATCTTTCTTTAAGGCTGCATAATATTCCATGGTAGGTGTTGTGGTCTGGTAATTATTTTTACATAAAATTCATAAGTGATACTGATCTTAAATTTTCTTTTTTTGTGTTATATTTTTCTTTTTTTGCGGGAAGAGGTTACTGAGCCTACCTATTTTGCCTGGTTTGGGCTTGAACTCAAAATCCTGAGTAGCTGGAACTAGTACCACCAAACCAGGCCCCATTTGCTTTAAGAAAGAATTTGGGGGCTGGATGCCTGTAGCTCAGTAGCTAGGGCTCCAGCCACATACACTGGAGGTGGCCGGTTCTAATCCAGCCTGGGCCTGCCAATGACAACTACAATCAAAAATAGCTGGGGGTTGTGGCTCATGCCTGTAGTCCCAGCTACTCGGGAGACTGAGGTAAGAGAATTGCTTAAGCCCAAGAGTTGGAAGTTGCTGTGAGCTATGACGCCATAGCACTCTACAGAGGGCAACATAATGAGACTCTGTCTCAAAAAAAAAAAAAAAAATGGGGGAACTTTTTTTCATTATATACATTCTGAATCAATTTATGATACGTGATTTCTACCTAATCTCAACAGTTTGACAGAATTATATGGAGTCATCTAAGCCTATGTTTTTTGTTTTTCTTAAGAGTCTCACTTTGTCCCACTCAGTATAGTGCTGTGGCATCACAGCTCACAGCAACCTCCAACTCTTGGGCTTAGGCGATTCTCTTGCCTCAGCCTCCTGAGTAACTGGGACTACAGGTGCCCACCACAATGCCCAGCTTATTTTTTTTTTTGTTACAGTTTGGCCGGGGCGGGCTGGAACCTGCCACCCTTGGTATATGGGGCCACCCTTGATATATGGGGCCTGCCCCCTACCCACTGAGCCACAGGCACCACCCTAAGCCTATGGTTTTTGTGAAGTGCTTCTTTGACATTTTTATCACTTTTCAATGGAATTTATTTATTTATTTCAGATTAATAGGTTTATTGAAAACAGGCTCTTGGCTTGGCTGAAAGACATTCTTCAGTACTTTTTTTGGAGAGACGACCTATAAGTGGAAAGAATATTCCACTGGAACTAACAGTTCTGACGTTAGACGGGAGAGAATTCCACATTCTGAGGGAGTGGTGCAACAAGTAACAATTAAATCTGTGGTTGGCCTGTGAACCATCAGAAGGTTAGATGGCTGCAGCGATGGCCGTGGGGTCTGCGAACCCCTGAAAGAACACAGGATCCGCCTCCACCCAGCACCACTACCACTCAGGGGCCTTTCCCAACTGCTGCTCGCGATTTCTATTAACACTGCCTCCTCGCGAGTGCCCCGTTAATAGAAGTCTGGGCAGAGTCCCATTTGGGCTGCTCTGAGGCCCCGACCTTCTCCCCCACAGAGAGGGCATTCTCGGCAGCCCCTCTTCGGTCTAGTTCTTCCAACTCACTGCGGTTTAGTGCTGCCCAGCTGCTGCTGGGCTTCAGAAGGCTTTGCAGGGGCCCCCTCTGTTCCTCGGACCACTCTTTCTAGGAACTCCATTCTTTGCCTGGCAAATTGTTCTATTTAAATAACTGTTTGTACTCAGTTTATTTTTGATGAGTTGTACTTTCCTCCTAAGAAATGATCTATTTCACTTAGGTCTTAAGAATTATTAGAATATGAAAGTAAACACTTATTAAAATGGAAAAGAATACTCTCATTGTTTTAAAAATTGTGTTCATATCCATGGTTATTTCACCTTATGGTTATTACACCTTTTGTTTTATTGAAGAATTTCCTCCCTTTTCTCGATTAATTTACTTACTGGTTTTATTTTTTCAAAGAATAAAGGTGTGGAGAGATGGGAACACTTTTACACTGCTGGTGGGACTGCGAACTAGCACAACCCTTTTGGAAGGAAGTATGGAGAAACCTCAAAGCCCAAAGAGCCCTAGACCTCTCATTTGATCCTGCAATCCCATTACTGGGCATCTACCCAGAAGGAAAAAAATCCTTTTATCATAAGGACACTTGTACTAGACTGTTTACTGCAGCTCAATTTACAATCACCAAAATGTGGAAACAGCCTAAATGCCCACCAACCAAGGAATGGATTAACAAGCTGCGGTATATGTATACCATGGAATACTATTCAGCCACTAAAAACAATGGAGACTTTACATCTTTTATATTAACCTGGATGGAAGTGGAACGCATTATTCTTAGTAAAGCATCACAAGAATGGAGAAGCATGAATCCTATGTACTCAATTTTGATATGAGGACAATTAATGACAATTAAGGTCATTAATGTGGGGATGGGGGAAGGGGAGAGCAGAGAAAGAAAGAAGGAGGGAGGGGTGGGGAAAGGAAGAGCAGAGAGAGAAAAGGAGGGAGGGGGTTGGGGCCTTGGTATGTGCCACACCTTTTGGGGGCAAGACAGTACCTAACAAATGCAATCAGTATAACCTGGCTTACTGTACCCTCAATGAATCCCCAACAACAAAAAAAAATAATAAAATTAAAAAGATGTATATATTAATTTGATATTATTTTATGTTTTTCATACAGCTTTTGCTTTGTTTTGCTTTTTCATATTCTTAATTGGGGGATTTAATATACTTATTTTATTAATTTACTTTTATTGATACAAATGTTTAAGATCATAAATATTCTTTTATGTCTCTGCTTTTAGTTTATTCCACAAATTAATTGTTGAAAAATTCTGTAATTTCTGTTTGGATTTTCTCTTTTATTCCAATGTAATTTTATTGAAAGATTTAAAAGTATATATTTATAGGTAGAAGGGCATCTTACTTAAAATTTAATTTTTAAGTTCAACATTTACTGAATTGTAATCAGAGTTACTCACAATATTTATGAAGGGAATGCATTCTATTATGAGGAATAATGTCCAATATTGATACACAAAATCTACCTAATTATGCTGTATAGATATTGTATATCCTTATTTTTATCCTTTTGATCTGTTTGTACTAAGAACAATAACTGAAAGCCTATTATTAAGTTTTTATTTCTTCTCATGTCTCCTGTACTTTCTGCTCTTTATGGGTGGTGGCTTCATTATTTGGTGTATTGAACATTCATAATTATTACATCTTTATTATGAGTTGTGACTTTAAGCATTATGTAATATTATTAATACTTCTTTGGCCTGAATTCTGCATTCTTATATAACTATTTTTATTCCTGCTGCCTTATTGCTTCATCATCCTGCCCCACCCTTTTCCATCTCTGTAGTTTTAGCCTTTTTATATCACTGTATTTTAGATGGGTTCCTCACGTTGGACGTGAGGTTGGGATCTGCTCTGTGAGCCAATTTGAAAATTTGAGTTGAACTCATTATATTTTTGATGTGCCTGCTGTATCGGTATCAATTCTGTACATAAGTTTGTGTTGCATTTACTAGTGTATTTTATTATATGCACTTTTCCCTTATTTTGTACTTCCTTGATATTTATAAAATATTTTGGTATTTTTGAAAGTGGGTATTTTTAACAAATGGTTACCCCTCCACACATACATTTTCAGTGCCCTTAACATACTTTTTTATAAATTACCTTTTACCATGTAGAGTATGTAACTCTTACATGATATCCACTGGACTCTCATCTATTACCCATGAAAGTATTAATGATCTTATTCTACTTTTTCTGCAGTTTAACTTTTTCAACCTTGTGAGTAATTTCATCTTATTATCTATATATTTTAGATGTTTGTATTTAAACTCTATTTTTTTCCCGAGGATATACCTCAGAGTTTATTTTTGAGTTTCCAAGGCACAAAATGGGGCCATTGAATAGTAATAGTACCTTTTTTTCTTAGTCCTAAGAAGTTTACTAAGACTCTAGATTTACCTATCAGTTATATTACATTGTTTTATTTTTCTTCTTCAAAGACTTCAATATGTGTTGAACTTTGTTGCTTGTCTTCCAATTCAAGCATTTTCTCTTTGATTATTTTACTTGTTATTTTATCTCATTTTTGTTTTTTTAAGTTGTTTTTTTGCTTTTCTTTGAAGTCCCTATTAAATTTTCACTAGGATCTATTATACCTTTAGTATTGTTGTGCCCAAGTCACAGGATCCCCCACATAAATCACTTGGAGACCAAGTCTGATGCAAAAGCAAGAGGTTGTTTATTTACAAGCTCAAACCCAGGCTTCCTGGTCCTGATGCAGCATTAGAGCAGAGAAGCCCTGATCTTGAAAAGGGGGGAGGTTTTAAGGGTACAGAAAGGAAAAAAAAGGGAGGATGTGTGAGGTGAGCCACTGAGGCGAGCTAATAGGGGGTTTGGGGGACTGAGCAGTATTTGTCCTTGGCTTGTCTGGAGAGTGCTGTTATCGCTCAGAGCAGATGCTGTGTAAGAGCGCAGATCATGGGGCAAGGACAGGTCGGAGGAGGGAGCAGGTTGCCTGACGCCTTTGGTATGCAGCTACAAAATGAAGGCTGAGGGACAAGATAAAGTTAGTTTTAACAAAATGGAGTTAACTTGGTTGTTACATTCCCCCCTTTTCTGGTGCATAGAAGATACAATCATGGGTCTTTAGTACATTTTACGAACCCTAACTCTATGCCATTGCTGGTGTTTTCAGTGCTGAGGAGGCTATACTGTGCCCGTAAGACCATCAATTGAACAGTATTAATTCTAGCTCGGATGAAAGCCAGTAATTTATTAATTATGCAGAGGCCGAAAGTTAATAGCAGTAATAGGATGACAAGTGGGCTCGCTATGGTTGAAATTAAAGTTGTGAGCCAGGGTGACTTGCTGAACAAAGATTCATACCAGCTCTGAGACTGCTCCTGCTTGAGTTTTCTTTTGTGGAGACCTTCTCTCACTAACTCCATGGACTGTTTGACTACTCCTGAGTGGTCAATATAAAAACAGCATTTTCTCCTAGGGCTGTACATAATCCACCTTGCTGAAGGAACAGTAAGTCTAGCCCTCACCAATTTTGGGAGTACTACTTCAGAGAGGGAAGCTAGGGACTCTTGAAGGTGGGAAATGGAGTTTTCTAGTCTTTCTATGTCTAAGTCTATTGCAGTGCACAGAGCTCCGTAGTTCTTGTCTTGTAGGACTAAGGAGGAGATTCCTGTGCCTGCTCCTGCTATACTTAGTCCTGTTAGCATGGCTAGAGTTATGGCTGTGACTGGTTCTCTCTTGGTTCTTGTTAGTGTGCCTGGAACTGACTTGTATGCCTGATATAAGTCCTCCTCTGAGTGATAGACCAGCTTGGGGATGAGCTGCACTAAGACACAAAAGCTCCGGGTTAAATCAAGGACTGCCCCATGTAGACACGGGATGAGCCCTGTTGAGCAAGCCCACCAGGAATTGTTGGTGGGAATTACATATCCAGTCCCATCCCAGGTGAGAGTTTGATTACATAGATGCTGGTATTGGAGGGGTGTCTGACCCATACAGGGTCCTTGTCCTATAATGGACTGTAGGGTGACTCGGGGCTTAGACTGTTGCCAATGGCAGTCGCTAGCCTGGGAGCTGATCTTAGGTTTGCTTTTTAGGGCAATCCCCTCATAGTATGGGGGTCTGGCTTCTACACATAACCAACAGGACTCAGTAAGGTCTGGTCTGGAAGTATTTAAGACCTGGTATGTAGCAATTACTAATTTCCAAAGTGGATCGTGATCTGTGGTAGGCACAGGTGTGGGGGTTAGAGTTAGACTTTGGGTACTGAATGCTTGGTCCAGGGAGTCATGGGAGTCACAGAGCTTAGGGGTGACTACAGGGGGAGGCTGAAGCACTATATTAGGGCCCACTGCAGCAGGCCTATTATTAACAGGGTGTATAAGATTTTGAGTTGGAAAACATTACCCGGGTCTGCGCCGTGCACGTTGTACAGTCTCATGCCCCACCATTTGCCAAGTTCTCAATCTAGCATTCGCTTTCCTTTCTCCATAAAGTTGATGTGTCAGGTTTGGGGCCTCCTGCACAGGAGTGCCCTCTCCAAGCACCCTTCCTCTTTATTTGGATCAAGTCTCCTTGTCTCAGGGGGTTCCACCATAATTGCCCAGTGGCAACACAGTTCCATGAGTTACAGAAATATGAACTTGCTCCTCCACACTTATTAGGAAGGTGACCAGGGCAGTCATAAAAGTACCTGGTTAGAGTATTTTCAGACCAATATGACTGCCACCCTGAGGGGCAGGGTCTAATCCCTACCAGATTATGTAGGTCGACTAAGAGCTCCGGGAACCAAGTACCCTTAGGGTGAACTCCAGAGGTCTGGTTGAGCATCATCCCTGTGCTAGCATCAGTGACTAGCCACGTTATCTTATCGGGGTGATGAGATACCCGTGAGGGGTATAATCAGCAAGGCAGAGTAAGTCAGTAAGTGGTACAGTGGCATCAAGGATCCTGGCATTTCTGCAGTTTGAGCTTCAGTGGGTTATCAGGGTCCCGTAGGAGTTTCCACTGGGCGGTGGAGTCTTCTTTGATGGAGAACGGGTTAGCTAGGCGAGCATGCATGTGATGTATCCAGGAGGTGATGCTGTCAACCTTGAGTGCGGTGGGAGTAATGAGGACCATAGGGTATGGGCCCTTCCACTGGGGCTCCAGTGTTTCTTGTCAGTGATGTTTCACATACACCCAGTCTCCAAGCCAGAAAGTGTGTGGTTCAGGAATAGGTCCTGAGTTGTAGAGGGCTGTAAGTTTCTCCCAATCAACTCGTTGTGTCTTTTTTTTTTCATTGTGTCTTTTGATAGAAATGTAAAGTTACTGCATAATCTTTCCAAGCTTTAAAATCTGGGCCCTTTGAAGTGAGGGCATTGTAATGCAATTTAGGGACTATAGGGGGTTGCCTTCCAAAGAGAATTTCACAGGGAGTTTTTCCTATAAGATAGGGTGAGTTTCACACCCTGTACAGGGCAAAGGGGAGGAGAGACACCCAGCCACCGCCAGTCTCCATGATTAATTTAGTCAGGGTCTGTTTTAGGGTGTGGTTTATCCGCTCTACCTGCCCTGAACTTTGGGGTTCATAGGCACCATGCAATTTCCAATTAGTTCCCAAGGCTTCCACTGGACTCTGCACTACCTGAGAAGTAAAAGCTGGGCCATTATCTGATCCTATCTGGTTAGGAATTCCATACCTAGGCATTATATCTTCTAGTATTTTCTTTGCTACTACCTGTGCAGTCTCATTTCTGGTCAAAAATGTTTCTACCAATCCTGAGAATGTATCTATGAAAACAAGGAGATATTTGTATCCATATTTACCTGGCTTAACTTCACTAAAGTCTACTTCCCAGTACATACCTGGCTCCGTCCCACACTCTCTGGACCGTGGATTATGGGAGCTAGATACACTGTTAGTCACAATACATACTTTGCATGAAGCTACGACTTCGTCAATTTTAGTATTTTGGTTTTGTATCTTGATTTTGGCATGGCGCAGCAAGTCTTTCATCTTGCGTGACTCTGGGTGGGTGGATGAATGGATCCTATGGAGGATTTCCTGTCCTAGTTTTGCTGGCACAAGTGCTTTGCCATCACAGGTGACTTACCATTCATTGTACTTCTCAGGAGAGTGGGCTTGTGGTATCTGCTCTATCCATTTTAGGTCCTCCGGAGTATACTCCAGGGATTGTGGAAGTGTTGGAGGTCCAGGGGCTGGCAATGTAGTAATAGAAAGCTCTTGGTTAGCTGAGGTGGCCATAGTCCTGGCGACCTGGTTGGCCTGCCAGTTGCCTCTGGCTACAGGGGAGTCACCCGCTGATGGCCAGGGCAATGAATGATGGCTAGTTTAGGAGGTCGATTATTTCATTTTTATTTTTGATAGTCTTTTCCTCTGCCATAAGGAGTCCTCTCTCCTGGTAAATTGTCCCACGTATGTGGGCAGTGGCAAAGGCATATCGGCTATCGGTATAGATGTTAAGTCTTAGGCCTTTCCCCAGGGTCATGGCTTGTGTTAGAGTTATGAGCTCAGCCTTTTGAGCTGATGTCCCAACTGGGAGGGGCTCTGCCCATACAGTCTCAGTTTCAGACACCACTGCTGCCCCTGCGTACCTGCATCCATCTTGTATGAAGCTGATCCCATCTGTGTACCAGGTGGCCCCGTGTCAGGGAGGGGCTGGTCCGTAAGGTTCTGGTGTATGCTGTGAACCTGGGCTAGGATGTCATGGAAGGGGGGGGCATCTAGGTCTGGATCTGGCAGTAGGGTCGCCAGATTGAGAGAGATCTTTGGCAGGAATTGGATTCATGCAGGGTTCAGCAGAAGGCCCTGGTAGTGGCCAAGTCGGGCATTGATAACCCACCGATCCGGTGGCTGTTCGAGGACTCCCTCAATGGCATGAGGGGTCGTGATCAACAGCTCCTGCCCTAAACTCAATTTATCTGCGTCCTTAACCAGCAATGCAGTAGCTGCAATGATGCATAGGCATGGGGGCCAGCCTGCTGCTACAGGGTCTAGTTTCTTTGACAGGTAGGCAATCGGCCGAGTCCAGGGACCAAGCGATTGAGCAAGCACCCCTTTTGCTATGCCTTTGTGCTCATCTACATACAGATAAAAGGGCTTGGTAATATCTGAGAGTCCTAGGGCCAGGACGGAAAGCAAGGCTCATTTCAGGGCCTGGAAGTCTCTTTCTTGTCCTGCGCTCCAGTGGAAAGGCAGGCTGTCCCAGGTGGCCTCACAGAGGGGCTTTGCTATCTCCATGAACCCCAGAATTCACAGATGGCAGAACCTGGCTGACCCAAGGAACTCCCACACCCCTTGCTATGTGGTCGGGAGGGGGTGTCTGTGTGTGTGTGTGTGTGTGTGTGTGTGTGATTTTCAGAACTGTTTCTTTTCTTGCCTGGGACAGCCACCGCTGCCCATCCTTAAGGATGTACCCCAGATAACTCACAGTTTGTTGACAAATCTGAGCCTTCCTGGCAGAGGCCCAGTACCCTAGAGCTCCTAGTGCAGTCAGCAAGTCCTGGGTGCCTTGGTAGCATTCTGCTTCTGTCTCAGCTGCGATCAGAATGTCATCTACATACTGCAAAAGAGTCAGGTGAGGGTGCTGCTGCCAGTACTCACTCAGGTCCATGTGTAGGGCTTCATCAAAGATGGTGGGGGAGTTCTTAAATTCTTGTGGCAGCCAGGTCCAGGTAAGTTGACCATGATTCCCTCGCTCTTCATTGTTCCACTCAAAGGTGAACATTGCCTGGCTCTGGGGGGCCAGCAGGAGGCTGAAGAAGGCATCGTTTAAGTTGAGGACAGTACCATGCTCAATCAGGGGTGAGAGCACTCAATAGTGTATAAGGGTTTGGGACAGTGGGGTGGATGTCTAGTTCCCACTTGTTGACCTCTCTTAGGTCCTGGACTGGTCTATAGTCATTAGTGGCTTCTTTACAGGCAACAGGGGAGGATTCCATGCAGATTGACAGGGCACTAGTATCTCACTCTTAAAAAGCCTCCGGTTGTGAGGCATGATGCCCCCCGGGCCTCTTGAGACATGGGATACTGCCATACTCGTACGGGTTCAGCCATTGGCTTGAGCTCTACGATGACTGGTGGTCGGTGAGCGGCTAGCCCCACTCCTCCAGTCTCAGCCCAGGCAAGAGGGTAGGTTTTCAGCCATATAGTGACATCTGTTGACTGATGGCTCTTAGGCTGCTGCTGGTGCAGTCTGTACTCATCTTCAAGTTGTAGGATGAGTATTTGTATGGGGCTCCCACACTGGTCTGTGACAAGGGGTCCTTCATCTCTGAAGATGATATGAGCCCCTACCTTGGTTAGGAGGTCTTGCCCAAAGAGTGGGTAGGGGCAGTCTGGGATGACCATGAATGTGTGGGATACTCAGCCCACACCTAAGTCTATGGTTCTTCGGGTAGTCTGAATATTGTTTGATGCCTGTGGCCCCCTGAACCCATGATTTCTGGGCATTCATAGGGCCGTGGTCCTGTGTCAGGACTGAATGCTGGGCTTTGGTATCTACCAGGAAATTAATTGGGGTCCCCTCCACTCTGAGAGTTACCTGGGGCTCGGGAGGGGTGGTGAGCCCTGACCCCTCTACCCTTTGAGCCTGCTCAGTTCCAAGACTGGCACTGAGGGGGGTCATGAAGGTCTGGGAGGTGGTTTCTTGGGGTACTCACGGGCCCAGTGTCCATGTTCCTTACAATAGGTGCACTGGTCCTTCTGGGGAGCCCTCCTTACCTCCTGCTGCCAGTCAGTGCAGCTGCCTTTCTCTTTCATCTGAGGTCACAGCCGTGGAGGCCAGGAGGATCCTGGCTAATTCCTGGGTCTGTCTTTTAGCTGCTTTTGTTTGCTTTTCTTTGGGGGTTTCACGGTTGTTGTAGACTCTTTCAGCAACCTCTAGGAGATCCTGCAAAGACTTCTCACCCAGTCTATCTATTCTCTGCAGCTTGCACTTAATGCCTGGAGTTGACTGATTAAAAAAGAACATGCCAACTGCTGCTCTATTCTCCTCAGCTTCAGGGTCTAGGGGTGTGTGCATGCGGAATGCCTCCATAATTCTTTCTAAGAAAGCTGCTAGGGATTCTGTCTTTTCCTGCTGTACATTACCTACGTTGGCCAAATTAGTCAGCTTTCTAGCTGCTTTACAGAGACCCCTCATTAGAGTCTGGCAGTAGAACTGGAGTCTTACCTGACCTGTTCCCGTATTAAAGTCCCAATCGGGGAGGGAAAGAGGAAAAGCGGCATCAATGAGAGTCTGGTTGGTGGTGGGGCTTCTGTCTGCATCCTCAACAGCCTTCCTGGCCTCAGCCAAGATGCGGTTCTGTTCCTCAGTGGTGTAAAGAACCTGTAACAGTTGGTGACAATCATCCCAGCTAGGCTGGTGGGTAAAAAGAATTGAGTCTAAGAGGTCAATAAAGGCAGTAGGTTTTTCGGAGAACTTAGGGTTCTGCATTTTTCCAATTATAGACATCACTTGTGGTGAAGGGCCAATAGTGGTGCAGCTGATTGGGGGGGGGTGTGTCTGCTCCATCAGGGAGTCCCGCAGCACGGAGAGGCAACACTGTGGAATCTGCCATTGGATCGTGCAGGGCTCTACGGCAGGTGTGAGGTGGGCTCCGGTGGCTACCCTCTGGAGCTGGGGCTGGAGTGGCCTCGCTGCCTGGCAGACTCTGAGGAACAGGTGCCCCCCCTAGGTGAGGGTTGATAGGAGGCAAGAGCACTTCTGGATCAGTTCCTCCTTGGAGGACTGGGGAGGGGCAGCGGGTTCAGAGGACTTCTCCTTTTTCTCTTTCAAGGCTAGGAGTTTAGCTACTTCCTTGCCTGATGGAGGAAGGAGGAGTTTTAACCACGATGGTAGGTCCTCCATGAGGTCCTGCCAAGCAGTTATATATGGGACCTGGTCAGGGTGCCTGGTCCTAGATAGATAGACTATATCTTTGACCTGAAAGATAATGGGGAGATGAAAAGTGCCCTCTGGTGGCCATCCAATGTGGCAAGCCGGCCATTTATTCCTGCAAATAATCAAGAGTTTACCTCTGGGCACATTAAAGCTGTACTCTTGGGCTTTGTCTTTGAAGTCCTGGAAATGAGTCAAAGTTAGGGAGAGGATGGTCATCTGCATATGTCCCATGTCGCCCTCCAAATATAATAAAACACAGACAAAACAAATAACACACAAAATTCCTCCAGAAAACAGAAGACTGCCCTTGCGGGTTCTCAGGCAAAACTGAAAATGAGACAACGGTGTAACCCCAACTGGCGGTCGCGACCTGCCTTGTCTCTCAACCAGAAGGATTGCCTCTCCATGGTCTGCTTGACCTGGGACTTAGAATTCCATGTCTCAGTCCCCCATTCATGGGGTGTCCCCACTTCTCTGTCGGGGATTCCATATCCCGACTACAGATTCAACAAACGGAACTAACATGGAACAGGACAAGACAAATGCCGGCATACACACACTCACCTCCGGAGCAGGTACTTGGTGATTTTGGGGGGTTATCCTGGATGAGCCCCCAATGTTGTGCCTGAGTCACAGGATCTCCCACATAAATCACCTGGAGACCAAGTCCAATGCAAAAGCAAGAGGTTGTTTATTTATAAGCTCGAACCCAGGCTTCCTGGTCCTGGCGTGGCAGTAGAGCAGAGAAGTCCCAATCTCGAAAAGGAGGGAGGTTTTAAGGGTACAGAAAGGAAAAAAAGGGGAGGGGGTGTGAGGTGAGCCACTGAGGCGAGCTGATTGGGGGTTTGGGGGACTGAGCAGTATTTGTCTTTGGCTGTCTGGAGAATGTTGTTATCACTCGGAGCAGACCTTGTATAAGAACACGGATCATGGGGCAAGGACGGGGGTGGAGGAGGGAGCAGGTTGATTAACGCCTTTGGTATGCAGCTACAAAATGAAGACTAAGGGACAAAATGAAATTAGTTTTAACAAAATGGAGTTAACTTGGTTATTACACTGGCCTGGAGGGAGAGGTGACGCTTCTGGGGCACCAGCGCCCTGCAGACTGTGAGTCACGACCATACAGACTGCCCACTCTGGGCATCCTCTGGAAACCTGGGCACAGGACTGTGGGTGGCCCCTCTCGGGCCCTCTCAGCCTAGTGCTGCCTGCTGGGCTCTGCGTCTTGATGGCCTTGAGTCACCTGCTGTGTTACTCTTCTCTGTAAGTGCTGTGACCAGCGATGGACCAGGTGACACAAGCCTGCTGTTGGGTCAGGTTGAAATCACTGTGAGAAGGCCAGGTCTCCCAGACCTGGGCAGCAGAGCAACAGAAGCCTAGACGACTCCCTTTTATGCTGGGTTAGGGAAATTTGGGGGAAATAGGCAGATTTATTTATTTTTTTCTAACGAAAATTAAAAAAAGAAAACCAAGCAAATTAGATTATACTTGTTAATTTTTATTCAAACCCTATATTCAGAATATAGGTTTTTTCTGCCTCCACAGCAACCCCTCAGAGATGGTCCAGGGCTGTGTTGGGGTTTTGAGGTCCAGAGCCAGGGACGCACAGGGGAAGGACAGGCAGGTTGAGGAGGCCCAGGAGCTCTCCCTGCCCCTGAGCTCCCCTCCCCCGGGCCTGGGCTCTGCGGGCCCCACATGCATCTTTGGTGTTCATCCTGGGGAGCTCTCACCACGCTGCTCCTCGGGGGTGGAATCTGCAACAGTTGCCATTCTCACTACAGGTGGGTGTACATTTCTTTTTCAAAACAGTCCCCTACCTCTGTTGGGTTTGTTTTGTTCCAGGAGTTCATCTGGGAGGAGTGCGTGTTTATGCTGTCTAGGGGATTAAATATCATACTACATATCATACATACAGGATGAGGGACCCCAGGGACCCTTATTCTGGTTCAGCATTGAACACAAATCTGGTTCTGTTTTCTTGCTGTCTGAGAACTTGCTCTCCGTCGTCCTGAAGCCTCCAGATTTGGTGGATATTTAGCCATGCTGGGTCAGTATTACTAAAGCTTTGAACTTTCCAGTGTGCATGTGAATTTCACATTTTTCTCAGCATACTTTGTTTTTCTCACAAAGGACTAGTCCTCGGCCTTTGATCAGTTCTCATTTTCAGAATGGAAGTAAAAGGGGGGAAAAAGTATTTGGGGACTTATAAAAAAATACTGATTTTACTCAAATTCTTCCTTGTTTGAATATTTTTAAGTTTGCAAGGTAAAACATGAGCATGAGCACACATACGTGCACACACACCTGCTTACGGACATGCGCACACACACATGCACCTGTTTACATGCGCACACACAGGCACGCACTCACACGCCTTCAATGAAATGAATTTGAATTAAATCAGGCACCGTGCAAAGGGGTGGAACTCAGAAAAGAGACGCTCTGAGGACTCTGACAAGCCTTTTCTTTATTCTCTTGAGCTAATTGTGTCACTTGACATGCTGGCATCAGGAATAGCGAGATTCTGACAGGCTAATTTGAGCTTGCTGTTCCACTGAAATGTACATAAGGCACTTGTTATATTTAGTGACAATCAGTGTCATTTTCTGTTTAAAAGCAATCTATTTGTTTGGTTGCCTGGGAGCTTGGTACCCTCTGAGGTGAGTGGAAAGGCTTAGTTCAGTGTCTGGCGATGGTTGGGACACTCTGCAGACCAAGAGAGCCAGGCGAGACCCTGGCTGTCAGGCCTGGTGGGGGCCGTGCAGGGCGGAGCTGCGGACACCCTGGGTAATTGTTAGCCTCTCATTTGACAGTAAGGCGGACACTGTGTCTTGTGGCAGTGATTTTATCCCCCAGGGGCAAGGTCTTATGGAGTTTGACTCGCAGAGATTCATATGGGATTTCATTTGATTGTAAGTCCAGCTCGTTGAAGTTTTAAAACATAAAGAGAAAACCTAACTCTTTAAGGAATTAGGGGAAAGGTTGAGTGTTACAATGGGAAAAATAAGTAACAGGTGCAGGGGAGCGGGACCCACCTTGCCGGTAGGGGGCAGCATCGCACCGTGTCAGAACGCGGCTTCCGGGCGTGCTCTAACCCGGAGCTGGGAGCTGTATAAAATTTCCTGCTGGCACAGAAGGTGAAGTCGGGGTTGTAATAAAGACCATTTGCGTCTTAGAAAATGCCGCACGTCAGCAGCAACTAAGACTGACCCTTTAAAAAAAGAAAAAACCCTCAGGCCTGAGGACGCCAGAGAGGGGATGAATCAGTGACCTAGTTGACATGGGTGTGATGTCATGGGTGGAAATGGACAGGCCTCGTCTGTTCATCCGGCTATAAAGTGCTCGCGTTCATGAGGAGACGGAGAGAAGAGGGCCATGTTAGAACAAAAATTATATAACTAATTTCTCAACATGATATAGAAGATATTCTAAATGGTGTATTTTCTAAACCTTGATTCGCTTTTTTTTTTTTTTTTTTCCCCTCCACTCCAAAGGAATCAGTGCTCAGAACAGCAAGGACTGCGAGGTCGAGGTAGTATGTAATTACACTGCCAGATGGGAGACTGTTTCTGCCAACCGTGAGTCTAATTTAGTCTTTTCCTTTATCCAGTACTAAATTGACTTTACTTAATAGAGCCACATACCGCCAAAACCACCACAGCGCCTGCCCAGCATTCTGAGTTGCCCCCACCTTGTAACATTTCAGAGTAGCCGCAGTTTTAGACTGAATGAAGATGAAATGGCAACATTGTAAGAATGACTAAGCTCTAAAGAGACTGCAGAATATTTTAGCGAAGAATAAACTAGGCTGAAATGGCACTCACCTGAAAAACCTCACTTGGAGGCTGTGAGGAGACCTTCCAACTGGCGTGTCATATGCAGACCTTTTCTGACAGGTCCTTAATGTCAGGCCCAAATCATCACAGCAAGTTTTGTTTTGTTTGTTTGTTTGTTTGTTTTTTTTTGTCTTGGGATTTATTTCCTTTCCCTCTTACTTAGAGTAGTCATCAACTAAAGCTGTAGTAAAACCCCTTCTCCCCCAAATCACCGTAATTGAGTCACACATGTGTCATTTTTCTCCAGCAGTGGCCCATTGATGAGGACTTTGGGACCTGGCTTCTCTCCAGAGAGGTGTGCTAATTCCTCTCTAGAAACTAGTAAAGTGGGGACAGAAACGTAGGAAAACAGGGCTTGGAGAAAGGAGAGAGAGAACTCAGAAGAACACAAGTGCTGGGAATGACTGCGGCTCAGCTCTGGGCTGGGACAGGAAGCACCTGCTTTCTTTACCTTCTTTCCTTTCTTGCTGAGTGACCAACTGCTGCCCACCCCAGAGTCCTCCTTAGACAATTATGGCAACTTTGCAAGGGGAATTTAGGGCTGGTCAACTTCATATACTCCAGTAGTTAAATTCTCCTGTTACTTATAGAATCCTTCCAATTAACAATATTTTATTTACAAATCTCCGAATTCGCTCCTCCCCACCGCCCATAATTATTGAGGCAGAAGCTCTGCTCCTCACGATCTCCTTGTGGAAGAGTGAACTGGGAACCTCTGCCTGTAGTCTCCAGCTCCTCTCCTAATCCAAAACTCGCCAGGCCATGCCGATGCCACTTTGTGGAGTGTCCCTCCTACAAAGGGAATTCTTTCCACAGCTTTTGGCCATGCTGGGGAAGGAGAAGGGACCTTAGGCTCTTGGCTGTCCTTGGTACCTCTGGGAGATATCCCAGCACGATTCCTGAACAGTGCTCCATGTTTCCAAGCTCTGTTCCACTCTGGTTCCATCACCCCCTCCAAATCATGAATGGTCCTGGTGCATTGACCTCCAGCAAGTCACCCCTCTTCTTGGGCCATTTCAGGGCTGGCTGAGAAAAGCACAGAAGCGTCACAGTAGGACAGGATGGAACTTTATTCCTGGGTCTACCAGGACCTCAGATTTTCTTCCCTCAGCCATTTGTCTATCTTCCTCAGCCCTCTCACAGTACAGACACCCTCCTTTCAAAGCTGTGACCTCCCACTGGCATCTCTGCCTCCTTCAAGATCTTATTCTTCCAGCTCCTCCTTGCGTCTCTCTTTCATCTTAGCATTTCCTCACCACCTGTTCTTCCTCCGTGCCTGCAAATATCATCAGAGATTTCATTTTAGGAAAAAAGAGAGAGAATAAAGGGTTTGCCTTGCCCTGGAACGTTGTCAAGCGTCAGTTCTAACACCAAAATTATGGCCACTTGTCCGGGAACCTCAGAAAGCCAGCGTCTCACCTCTGTACTTTGGCAGTAGGCCCAGAACAGGTTTCTCAGCTTCCGTTCCTGCTCCTCCACCGGATTCCTCACACTTCAATGTGAATGATCTCTTTGACACATAAATTTAAGATGTCAAATTCTGGCCTAAAATACTCTGATGTGTTCCAGCTACTTTGAGAATGAAAACCAAGTTCCTCCCCACACTGTGCAGGCCCCTTTCCTGAGGAAGGCAGGCTGTGCCCCCCACTCCCCTCTCTGTGCTGCTGAGATGCTTCTGTCCTCGTCCATGTATAGCCACCCCAGTCTCCTGTCACAGTCCCGGCACAGTGCTTTCTCTGCTGCCCGGAGAGCTTTGCATTGGCTGTCCCCTCTCTGAGAGTGCTGACCCCCGTTCTCTGTGCGGTGCCCTCCCACCTCCAATCTTGCTGGTTCCCTTTTCAGCATTCACTTGACACAGTATGTGATTTATTAATTAGCTAACTTGTCCAGCTTTTGTCCCCTCCACTCAGATGCCAGCTCCCTGAGGGCAGGGATCATTTCTGCATGGTTTACACCTGCATTTCTTATACCAACTCAACATGGTGCCAACTAGATTAAACACATTCACTAGAAAAATTTGTTTATTTTCCATTTCCTAGACTTACTACAAAGTTATGATAATTGAGAATGTGGTGCTGGCATAAAAGTAAAAATACAGCCATAAATTCACCCATCTGCGCATCTATGGTCCATTGACTTTTTCTTTTTTTTTTTTTTTAAAGTATGATTAACATATAATAGTCATACATGTTTTGGGGTCCAATGTCATGTTTTGTTAAATGTGTAAATTACGTATTGATTAAATCAAGGAAATTAGAATATTTATCACTTCAAAATTTATCATTTCTTTGTGTTGAGAACATTCCGAAACCTCTCTTGTAGCTATTGTGAAATGTGTGATACATTGCTGCTGCTCCAGCCACGCTGCTGTGCGCTGGACCCCAGGACACGCCCCTCCTCCTGGCTGTAGCTGCCTCACCTTGTGTCCTCCCCTCTCTAACAGCCTCACCCTGTGTCCTCCCCTGGTCCTCTGGTGACTGCCTCTCTCCATTTCTATAAGAACAATACTGTGGACCCCACCCAGGGTGAGATGCTGCAGGATTTGGCCTTCTGTGCCTTACTCATTTCACCCCACACGATGCTCTTCAGCTCCACCCACGTTATGTGTACAGATGACAGGACTGCAGTGCTTTTTTGCGGCTGAATGGTACTCGGTGGTGCATACGTACCACATTTTCTGTATCTACTAATCCCTTGATGGACATTTGCATAGATTCCCTGTTGCAACTTTTGTGAATAGTGCTGCCGCATACCCAGGAGTACAGGTGTCTCTTGATCATACTGATTCGATTTTCCTTGGATGTATGTATATCCAGTAGTGGGGCTGCTGGATAACATGGCAGTTCTGGTTTTCACATTTGCGAGAACTTACAGGCTGCCTTCCACAAGCTGTGCTAATTTACTCTCCCACAAGCTGTTTGTCATTTCTCCTGCCCTCGTTCTTGGGGCTACCTTTTCCCTTTTCTGTGACAGCCATCCCTCCTGGAGAGAGGTAATATCTTGTCATGGCTCTTATTTGCATTTTTCTGGTGATTAGTGACCTTGAACCTTTTCTCAGTGCCCCATTGATTATTTGTATGTCATCTATTAACAACTGTCTATTCAGGGTTTTTGCCCACTTTTAAAGTGGGTTGTTTTTGAGTTGATTTTTTTTAAAGTCTATTTTGGACATCAGATATATAGTTTGCAAATCATTCTCCCAGACCATAGGCTGATTGTTTTCTTTGCTACAACTCTATTTGTGTGTGATGCTTTGATTGCCTATTCTTTTTTATTAGACTTGAAGCAGAGATTTTATTTTATTTATTTATTTTATTGTTAAATCATAACTGTGTACATTAGTGCAATCAAGGGGTACAATGTGCTGGTTTCATATACAATCTTTTCAGGTTTTATCCAAATAATCTGTCCTAGCCCAATGTAATGGAATTGTCCCCTGTGCTTTTGTCTCTGATAGGTTTGTGGTTTGGGATCTTGCATTTAAGTTGTTAATGTATTACAAGTTAAATTTTCAACATGGTGAAAGATAAAATTGATTGAAATAATGGATTAATGAATGAATGGGTGAATTGATTAACTCTGTGACCTCAGCATCCACGTGCTGTGTGTCAGGATCCTCTGAGCCCAGCTGACTCTGCTGCTGCTGTCTGCACGTCTGTGCACCCCTTTTCCATCAGTTCACCCAGAGCTAACTTTTAAGGCTGCAGAAACTCTGCCATCCATTCTGTTTACCCTGCATTAATCACTTTATACTGAAGTCATCTTTGCTTTTCTCTGAGTCATGGTATATACTTCTCACTACTTATGAGAAGAAGGTAACTTCAGGAAAACATGCTCTACTCTCTTAACTGGATTGTGAGCCTTAAGGACAATAACCATGTATATCTTTCCTGTTTCTTAGAGCTTTTTGTGTTACGATGACTGATAGTTTTGTGAAAAAGGACTCTGAAAGAGGTTATGACAATGTTCAAACTTTCATCAGGATGAAATAACTTGGATTAGGTTGAGGAACTGACTTTCTTAATCTATCTATATTTTGCTCTGTTATTTCCTTGTATTGTGATGGAAAATAAATAGACTATTTTAAAATAGCAGATGATATGCAATGTACTTCAGCAGGTGTGAGAAATATGGGATAACATGGTAGATGAGAATGTGGTCTCGCCAATCTCAAGGGCTCCATCTTTCAAGGAGAAATTCCCTCCCTACTTCTTTTAACCTCACAAGTACACTTGGAAGCTTCTTATCCTAGGAAATCAGTGAAGAGAAGTCAGTAAGGGAACCAAATTATTGCCAGGTTTGGATAAGAAGAAGCTCTTGAATGATAATTCAGGACATTAAACCCAGCCCAGTCTTCACATGGCGCTCAGCCCTTTTTTGTGTGCATATAGCGTGAGTCTGTTCAGGATATCACCACCAAGCAATGATGTAATCCCTTCAATTCCACTTGTTGGAGAAAAATGTCTGAAATGGATTCAGACAGCTTTGTGGTTTGGATCTGATTCAACTAGATGGAGTGGCACAAACCACACCCGTGCTCAGGAGGCCGTGTCGTCCCTTTCAATCGAGATGCATTTCAACAAGTCATCAGAGGCTGGTACCATAGATGAGAATTAAAATGTGACGTAGAACAAGGGCATTTGTGACAAGTTAGAAACCGAGGTGTAAGGTTGGAAGCATCATTTAAAGAAATGGAACACAGTAAGTTGTCCCACTAGTATGAACAAATAGGAAACAGATTGTCAGGAGACAGTTAAGTTATACCAGTTATTCACGGTAGTGTAGGAAGCAAGTGTCAAGTCAGAAGTCCGAAGGGGACAAGGCCAGGCAGGGTGCAGGGGACGGGTCCCACCAGGGAAGGGCACTCGGAAAATCCATCCAGCGCTGAATATAGTAATACCGTGTATACTCAAGTATATACGGTAATTCAGCAGAAGACGGCTCTGCCACCTCCTCCACACTTGCACCCCTTTCTCTGTTGACCCCTCACAGTGTCCTCAGATAGATTTAGGTTATAGAATTTCTTCTCCGATGAGCAAGGTGGCTCATAGTGGATGCTGACCAACAGGGCAATGTTGTGTCACCCCAAATAGTTGACGCTGACTGAAAAGTAATGAGAAAAATGTAACAGTTGCATATGTGTGTTTCAACGAGTCGTTCATAGCAAACACCTGCATCACCTCACTCTCCTCTCTGGGCTCTCTCACGCCCCATCCACCCACTGTATGGTCCTCGTTGTTGTTGTTGTTGTTATTGTTCTTATTTTTGTTTGTTTGAGTCTCATTCTATTGCTCGGACTAGAGAGCTGTGATGTCAGCCTAGCTCACAGCAACCTCAGACTCTTGGGCTCAAGTGATCCCCTTGCTTCAGTTTCCCAAGTAGCTGGGACTACTGGTGCCTGCCACAGTGCCCAGCTAGTTTTTGTATTTTCAGTAGAGACATGGTCTCACTTTGCTCAGGCTGGTCTCAAACTCCTGAGCTCAAGTGATCCTCCCACCTCCACCTCCCAGAGTTCTGGGATTATGGGTGTGAGGCACCATGCCCGGCCTCCACTGAACATTTTATTTATCTTTTTCCTCATGACACTCATGATCTTTTATCATGCTGTAATGTGAATATGTTGTGGTTTTGTTACTTTCTGTCTTCAAGCCACCACTACCTCCATCTGAATATGAAAGCCCAGAGGACAGGATTCTCCAATTTTCCTGTTCAGGGATGAACCCCATATGGAGATAATGGGGTCTAGAACAGCAGTGGTTCTCAGTAAAGGGCCAGAGGAATGCATTAGATTTTTGTCATAGGTAAATAGTTTGGGGAGAGAAAAACAACAGGCAAATTCACTCAGTTTTCTGCCCTTTCTTCTGTTCTACAGAGACACACACTGGGTGGCTAATAAGCAGCGGAAATTTATTTCTCCCACTTCTGGAGGCTAGGAAGTGTAAGATCAAGAAAGTTGCTGGCAGGTTTGGGGTCTGGTGGGGCCACTTCATGGCTCATAGACATCCATCCTTTTGCTGTGTCCTCACAAGGCAGAAGGGGTGAAAGGGCTCTCTGGGACCCCATAAGGGCACTATTCCTGTTCACAGGGGCTCCACCCTCATGATGTAATCATTTCCCAAAGGCCCCACCTCCTGACACTGTCACCTGAGGGGTTAGGATTTCGTTCTATCTTTTGGGGGGACATAAACCTTTGTCCATTGCACATGGTGAAGCTCTCAGCCAGCGATGCCAATGGCTGAGTAGGACAGAGATGGCTCCAGTGACAGAGCTCCAGGATGTTTGTATTCTAGTTTGCTCCTTTGTTCTCATATGATGGGTAGTTTTATGAGTCAACTTGACTGGGCCACAGGGTGCCCAGACATTTGGTCAAGCATTATTCTGAGCATGTCTGTCAAGGTGTTTTGGATGAGATTAACCTTTGGATTGGTAGACTATGTGCCTAGGTGGCTCTCCCCAGTGTGGGGACCTTATCCATCAGGGCCTGGGCCTGGATAAAAAGATGACCCTTCTGCATGGGAAGGAATGCTTTCTACTTGTCTGTCTTGAGCTGCCACATTGGCCCTTCAAGATGTTAAACTCTAAATGAAATATCAGTGCTTTCTGGGGCTGCAGCCAACTGCCTCCATAAGGGTGTGAGTCATTTCCTCAAAATAAATCTCTCCCTCTGACACGGTTGGTTTTGTTTCTCTGGAGAGCCCTGACCACTACAGCACCCCTATGATTTCATCTTGCCCATGAGCATCTAACTCACCCAGTATCTTTAAATTTAGTTTACTATTGCAGAAAGAAATTTATAGATAAAATTTTATATGACTGGGGGATTATAATAAGTATCTGGTCAAGTTCTCAGGCAATAGTATTCATGAGGAAACAAAAGAAACATCCACGTGGGCTGGAGGTAATGTGGCCTTGGACTGGGAGTGTGTGGAAAAGGGGAAGGGGAGGTGGGGCTGGCATGAACCTGGTAGGGGGGGATGACCCATAAATGTCTTGATGAAGGTGGTCAAAGTTTCCATCGTTTTTAGTTACAGAAACTGGCTGTGCATTTGTACAGGACACTTGTGCTGTGCTGCTGCAGGTGCAGATGGGGAGGAAGGGATTGGGGGGGAGGACTGGAATCTGTCCTCCCCTACAGAGGAGCCCCACACAGAGCAGGGTCTGCAGGGTCCTTCATCTCCCACTTCAATGCCACACTCAGAGCGTTCATGCTCGTTCTCCTGAATTCCTGACTTCTCCCTCTCAGCTGAATTCCTCCTGTCAGAACACAAACAGGCTCTCACATCCCCTGTAATGTTCCCCCCTCCCTTTATCTCAGGACCCTCCCAGCTTAAACTCCAATCGTGTGTTGTAGTCACAGCGAGACACTTGTAAAGAGTTGCCCACATTTCCCACCCACAGGACTTCATTCCTGCTTACTCCGCAGCTGACTCAGACAGTTTCCCTTTTCAGCCCTCTACTGTGACAGCCGCTGTCAGGGCACTAGTGACTCCCTCCCACCAAACCTTTGTCACTTCTCTGACCACAGTGGGTGTGACCATTCAGCAGTGCCTGATGCAGTTGACGGCTGGTGGTGTCCAGAGCAGTGGTGTCAAATGGGAGCAGGCTGGCCCCCAGGGCTGCTCTGCAATGTCTGAAGACATTTTTTGTTGTCGTGAATGTAGGAGGGGAGCACAACTATGTCCACCAGGCAGAGGCCAGCGAGCCCCAGCAACAGCGTGCCCTGTGGCTCCCAGTGTCAGGTGGCTCCATCTACCCAGTGAGGGCCAGGTTCTCAGTTTCCTTGTCTTTTCAACTGTCCAGGAAAATGCTACACTTCCCTTCATCTGGCTTGAATGAGGAGAAATACACCTTTCACCTTGGTGGGGCAGGGGATGTATTATACTCTTAAAAACAATCTCCAAATGGACCCTTCACCAGTGGTTTTGTCCTTCCTGGTTGGTCCCCTGAGCACAGACTAGGGGTGGCTCCAGACATTGACCATTCTGTCCCTGACCTGTCTGTCCTGGCTTGGGTGTCTCTTAGAACACAGAAATGCTTGAAACCTGTTGTCTGCAGCAGAAATTCTGACGGGAAAAGCCTAATTTAACAGGTTACATGTCTTAGTTCCCTAAGCGGGTCCTTATGACAGTTTTGAGACCACAAAAATCATGAAACATAAAATCCACATGGACATAAATAAACGATGCTGCCCATAGGAACAGATGCATGTAGGTGAGTCAGAAAGGGCTCTGCCATGTGTTCCTAGAGGCAAATGATGGACCGTAACACCGTCTGTCTCAAATTTTTCACAGTGGCCCACCTAAAAGGTAGCTCACACCCGATCACTGAGCAAACCAGCTCAGAGAGGCCTGAGTGGGTCAGGGGAGGTCAGGTGCTGCCCCACAAGGGTCTCAGAATTCAGGAGGTGTGCACATGCCCAGATTAATAACTGGTCTCCTCCCTACTATTGTGACCAATCATTTTGTTGTTTCTACTTTACAGATGAAGAAACGGAGGCTTGCACCAGTTATATTATTTTTACTGTTTCCTAGGCAAAAGAGAAAGGACAAATATTTTGATTGGTAATATTGATCAAAATATCACTCAGCAAATAAGTATTTTATTTCCTGTTTTCATTTCATAAATAATCTTAATTATACCATTTTGTTCATCGTACACACTCTAATGAGTAGAATGATCATTAATTGTAACATCCCAAATGTTACTTACTTTAGCTTTCAGGTTTCATTTCCAAGTGAGTTCTCATCTAGCAGGTGATGGACACATCACCTCAGCATTGAAGGGACTTGCCTGCTCCCTTTAATCCCCACCCCGAGGCATTTAAAACTTGTACCAATCTGGGCCCTTAAAATCATTCCTGAGGACATCCAATCTCCCTGAATCTTTCCCTGAATCTTTCTACAACGACCTCGCTCTCATCAATGCTGCCATCTTTTACATAGTCTAAGTGTTTATCTGTGGCATTTGGCTATTTGAACAAAAATATTCATTCAGAATGAGGCAAAAGCACTCAGTGTAAGATTCCCAGGGAAATAATCGTGTGCTCTTTATCTGACTGCATGCAGAGGGTATAGGAACTGTTGTCAAGTGCTTTATAGGCTATGTAGAGATAAGAGATTTTTTTTCACATTCCAATTTATCATTGCCCACTGGAATGTTTATCCAGTGTCAGGAAAAAAACCCTGGGCATTCGTTTCCCACGTTAATAGCCTGACAGGTACAGCTGCCCAAATTGCTTTTATTTTTTCAGATAGCCCCATTGTCATTATTTTTACTCTTTGCTGATTAGATATTACTTGACATAACAAACTCGACTGAGTTCTTAAAATGTAAGACATGACATAATCAGGGTTGAGGTTTTAGATCATGTGGACGGAACCGTGTTGGATTCTACCTTGCTCAATCAAGATTGTACCTTTTCCCGGAGGCAGCAACGTGAATATATTAGAGTCACAAGATCAGCCTTTCATATCAGAACTAATGGGATGCAGAGTTTAGACAAAAAATAATCCTAGCAATGCTGCCAGCCTTCGTGTCAGAGGAGCAGCTGGGCTAACATGCTGCCTCTCCTCTCCCCAAACCTGCCTACATGTAAGATGTCAAAAGGCCACCGTTGCGTACAGCTGCGGCTCCCCGAGCTCTTTCATCAGGATAACCGGATTCGAGGTGATATCATCTGTCTTCATTTATCTCTGCAGAATGTCCAGTTTAGAAAAATGAAATGTCTGTCTGAGTTAAGATTTTAGGATAGTCGAAGCTATGATGAAATCTCTAACAATTAATTTTCCCCATGTTGTGGTGTAATCTATTTTAATATAGTAAATATTAAATGTACACAAACATAGTAAAGCCCAAATAATTCTTTGCTTTAGAAATAATACAGAAACAAATTCTTACTGTGGAAATTACTCATATTTCCTATGTGTGAGACTTGCAAAAAAACACCCAAGCAAACAAACAAAGAGGCTGCTGTGTCCTGATGGGCAGTAAAAGGTTCTTTGTTGGCTGCAGTTATGCAGGTCAGCTGTGGGGTCCACAGGGCAGTGCAGCTGTCTGTCAGGAATTTCCCTCAAGGTGAAGATGCCATGAGTAAATCTTAAAATTGAAATGGCATCAAGAATATTAGTTCACAAAATATAATCACTTGCACTGAAAACTGATCTGGTCACAAGAACAAGGCACCATTATTTTACAAAAGCATTTTAGGAGGTCTCCAAAAGAATTTGCTACCTTATGTGTTTACCCAGAAGGCTGTGTTATTCACCAACAACAGAGCCATCCTTACATGGAACTCTTTTTATTGCAGATAGTAATTTTGACTCAATTTCTTTATATTTACTGTTCAAGACACATATTAAAAAGTTTCTTACAGCCACCACCAATATAAAGCAAATGCAAAACTTAGAAAAGAATTCCACCTTTGCATCGGTCAAAGAATGTTTAAAGAGGAATGTATCTGACAATTCCTTTTATGTATGTATGTATGTGTTTATTTATTATTTCAAAATATTATGGGGTACTAAGGTTTTCGGTTGCACATACTGTGCTTGAGTCAGGGCTGTAGCTGTGCCCATAACCCAGGGAGTGGTCACTGTACTCACTAGGCAGGTTTCTGCCCAGAACCCCCTCACTCTACCTGCTCCATTTCACCTGTGTGCTCACGTGTGCTCATGAGGTAGTTCCAATTTTAAAGTCAGTACATGTGGTTTTTCTTTTTATGTTATTGAGGTACTCCACATAGGATAATTGTCTCCAATTCCATCCACATTGTTGCAAGAAGCATTAATTCATCCTCTTCATGGCTGAGTAGTGCTCCACTGTAGACATGCACCACATGTTGTTAATTCACTCATTAACTGACGAGCACTTGAGTTGATTCTACATTTTTGTGATTGTAAATTTTGCTGCAGTAAACATTCAAGTGCAGGTGTCTTTTTGATGAAATCACTTCTTTTCTTTTGGGTAGATACCCAGTAGTGTGATTGCTGGATCAAATGGTAGGTCTACTTTTATTTTATTTTATTTTAGACAGAGTCTCAAGCTGTCACCCTCGGTAGAGTGCTGTGGCATCACAACTCACAGCAACCTCAAACTCTTGGACTTAAGTGATTCTCTTGCCTCAGCCTCCCAAGTAGCTGGGACCGCAGGTGCCTACCACAATGCCTGGGTCATTTTTTCGTTGCATTTGTCATTGTTGCTCAGCAGACCTGGGCTGGGTTCAAACCCGCCACCCTAGGTGTACGTGGCCAGCACCCTGCCAATTGAACTACTGGCGCCGCCAAGATCTACTTTTAGTTCTTTGGGGAATCACCAGACTGTTTTCCAACTAGGGTGTGCTAATTTGCAGTTACAACCACAGGTCTAAGCCTTCCTTTCTCTCTGCCTCCACGACGGCAGCATGTGTGGTTTTGGGACCTTTTAATAAAAGCTGTTCTAATAGGGGTAAGGTGATATCTCACTGTGGTTTTCATTTGTTTTCCCTGATAATTAGTGATGTTGAGCATTTCTGCATGTGTTCACTGCCCATTTGTATATCTTCTTCTAAAAGGTTTCTATTCATGTCTTCTGCCCACTTCTTGATTTTTTTTTTTTTCTTGATGATTTGTTGAGTTCTTTGTAGAGTCTGATTATTAGCCCTTTATCAGATGATTATCTTGTGAATATTTTCTCTCATTCTGTAGGTTTTCTACTTGCTCTGCTGATTTTTTCTTAGCTGTGCAGAAGCTTTTTAATTTATTCAAGTGCCATTTACTTATTTTTGTTGTTGGCTGATGGTTGTGATGGCCACTATGGTCTTATTGATAAATTATTTGCCTAGGCTAGTATCTGGAAGAGCTACAGGAAATTCTATTGAGAGTATTTTTCCCTGTCTTTTTCTATTTCTCATCCTTTTCCTAATGCCAGTGGACCAGCTCCCCCCCCAAAAAAAAAACCAGAATAAATATGATTTAAGATAGCAATTGTCTGCACCAGTGTTGTGAACTACTATTCTGATCATTGTCTTCATAGATAGCACCACTGCTATTCAATGTGTTAAGATACAGCATAACATTAATTTGCTGTAACACACGAACCATCCTTCTCAGAAGACATATGAGAATAAACCATCAGCTAGTTGTCACTTGGGGAGACAAAGTGGTCCTAGAAGCCCCTGGAAGGATAAGACAGAGGTCTAGTAAGCTGTGCAGAAAAGGATGGAGTCCAAAAGATTTCGTGCTTTCTGAAGGAAGCCAGTGCTCCAGGGTGGGTACCGTGACAGGGAAGCAGCTCACCCCGATCCAAGCAAAGTCTTCTTCACTGCCCTCCTTCTATCTTACTGCTTCTTTCTATTTCTCTGTTTTTAGCTGAGGTCCATCCTGAATAAGGACGCCATATTTAAAAAAAAAAAAAAAAAAAAAGCAATGACATGCTCAGTGGAAATTAAATTAAAAAGTGGTTGTCTCTCTTATGCTGCACTTTCTAGCATCTAAGCATATGATGATAAGCATTTCTGAAAACCACTGTAAGAATATATAATGGGCCTAGAATCTACAAATTCTACTTTTTCTCCACATCACTTTTAATATCCATCTTATTTATAACTAGATCACTTTCATCAGTTGACAACTTGATGCTCACAACACTAAAAAATAAGGCTTGTGCTAGGACAACAAATAATAAAGATTTTTTGTTTTTGACTGAAGACTACTTAATAATTCACAGGAAAATTTTCATATATAAGAAAGGATAATTTTATCAACAATATTTGGATCTTTCTTCAGCAAGTATAGGCCATTTGACCATGTGGATGGGATGTTTTTGTGGTTTTCATGATCAGATCCTGATAATAATGATTAAATAGTTTTTCTTCAATTTAAAAGTATTTATCTAGTATCCCAGGTAATCCAGATGCTGCGTTATTACCCAGAGTATGAAGAACATGGAAGGTAATAGATTTTTACTTTCAAGAGACACTCATTGATGTTAATTACTGATGACACTATGGTTTGCCCAGTTCTTGTGGAGCTGGTAGACATGGCATCAGAAATTGTTGTTGCTCAACTCTGTGGGTTCGGGGGATGGCGGCTTCGTGTTGACCATTTTAAGATTGAACAATCTTTTCATTCATTTGAACATTCATTCAGTAAACATTTGGCACTTTGGCCCAGCATACTTAGGTAATGAGGCTATAAATATAAATAAGGACAAAGCCCTACTGACAAGATATCACCTGTCACCTGGATTTCAAAAAACAAGGAGACCACACTTCAAAATAAATGAGTAATAAATTGCAAGTTTTCAAAGGGAAAATCTAAAAATAAGAAAAAGACTGGGGAAGCTACATAGAAGAATTCAGGAAGGAATCTTTTCTCATTTTGGCCCTTTTTCTCAAATCTTTTTTCCTTTACCTGGTGGTTGGGCACAGAGAGATTTTAGATCAGAAGAAATATTTAGGGATTTTTAAATTTTTGAAGTTGCTTCTGCTGTATTGTATGTGCATATATTTTATATATATGTATATTCTATGTTCCAGTAATTCCAGTATGTTCCAATATATAGGTTCATGTATATTCCAATTGAAAATTAATTCCAATTAATCATGAGATATAACTGATTATTTAGAATTGAAATTGAACTGAGGGTACTATCAGGTAAGAAATTACTACAGACATTCTTGTAAAAAATTATATTCTATGTAATGCAATGAACAAAATTTCTCAACAATGTCTTTACTATAGTGACTGAGCCTTGTTACAGGAAGTGCACTTCCTCCAGGCCTGAAGTTTGCCTCCATGAGGAGGATGATTTTCCCAGAAACACAGGGGTTCCTCCCTACCCTCATTTTCTTTGCAGTTTGGTGGAAGGCCAGACTCAGCACGGAGGGTGCTGAAGTGCTTGTGTCCAGTGCTTTTGCCCAGCATTCCTTTTGGCTGTGTGTTTGTAGGACCATCACAGACTTTGCCAATTTTCACTTGACAATAACATGTCTTCATTCTTTCCTTCACTCACTTTCCAACCTAGATTCCAGTTCAGGGTTGAGAGTGGCCAGTTTTTCCCAGACTCTGGAGTGGATGCCCTTCTGGGGCAGGGCAAACACCCACACATGTCCCAACACTCAGTGTGACCAGGATCATTTAGAGAATCCAGGTCATCTAGGGGGTGCGTGTCCAGGCTGTGTGAGGAAGGCTGAGCACAGAAAACCACACAGACATGGGGAGACAGCCCACTCCAACATTAGTGGAACCTGGGGAGACGGCGCCCTCCTACATCAGGGGAACTGGGGGAGACGGCGCACCCCGACGTCAGCAGAACCTGGGGGGGTGGCGCCCTCCGACGACAGCGGAACCTGGGGGGATGGTGCACTCCAACATTAGCGGAACCTGGGGGGACGGCGCACTCCCCCGACGTCAGGGGAACCTGGGGGGGACGGCGCACCCCGACATCAGGGGAACCTGGGGGGACGGCGCACCCCAACGTCAGGGGAACCTGGGGGGACGGCGCACCCCAACGTCAGGGGAACCTGGGGATACGGCGCACCCCGACATAAGCGGAACCTGGGGGGACGGCGCCCGACGACGTCAGCGGAACCTGGGGGGACGGCGCACTCCCCCGACGTCAGGGACACCGGGGGGGACGGCGCACCC
>CAUYPK010015205.1:0-13789 GCA_963574355.1 Loris lydekkerianus
ATTCCTTTCATCATAGGGACATTTGCACTAGACTGTTTATCGCAGCTCAATTTACAATTGCCAAATGTGGAAACAGCCTAAATGCCCCCCAACCCAGGAATGGATTAACAAGCTGTGGTATATGTATACCATGGAATACTAGTCAGCTATTTAAAAACTGGAGACTTTACATCCTTTGTATTAACCTGGATGGAAATGGAACACATTATTCTTAGTAAAGCATCACAAGAATTGGAGAAGCATGAATCCTATGTACTCAATTTTTATATGAAGACAATTAATGACAATTAGGGTCATGGTGGGGGTGGGGGAGGGAACAGCAGAGAGAGAAAGAAGGAGAGAGGGGTGGGGAAAAGAAGAGCAGCGAAGGGACAGGGGGGAGGGTAGTGGGGCCGTGGTGTGTGCCACACCAGCTGGGGGCAGGACATGATTGTAAGAGGGACTTTACCTGAAAAATTCAATCAGTGTAATCTGGTTTATTGTACCCTCAATAAACAATAAAAAAGTAAATAAAATAAAACAAAAGAAAGAAAGAAAGAAGAAAGAAAAAAACGAATCTGTATTATATAATAATTTAGAACTTCCCTAATATTTTTTTTGGAGAGGGGGGGTGTTTATGAAGTTATACATGCAGATAGCTAAAGAGTAGTTCTCCAAAGTTTTTTTAATGAAAAACAGTGCATCTCCTACATCCCCAGAACCATTGCCCCATTTCAAGACATTAGCATTTCCAAACTTTTACAATTATTCTTTTGGTTTAGATATCCGTATTGCTTATTACTATATTATTCTATTGCTCCTTCTTGATTTGTAGTGTTGGGCATTACCTATTGTCTTCCTAAGGTGGAAAATAATGACTTCTGATGATCTTGTTTCAACCTCAAGCTCCCCATGTATCCCCCCCTGGAACTGCATCTTTCCCTCTTTCTATCCTCTTGCAATAGTTTCAGTATGATTTTGGGTAGAATAATAAGAGAATCTTGCTATATATGTGATTTCTATAATGACTTTTTATTTCTTGAATTTGTTGTTCTGTTCTGTCTGCAATTAGTAATTGTCTATTTTATTTACCTCCTTAATTTCCTATGTATTATTTTTTAACAACTCAACCCCAAATTCTCTGCTAGTTATTTATCTCACTGTGACTCTTTCAATGTTCAGAATTATCATTACGCAGTAATTTCAATTTCTCCAGAGCTTTCTAGCAAGCTTTCATCAGAAGAATCACCTGCATCTACGGAATGAACTATCCTCCTACTGGTTGTCTTTCTCTCTTCCTGATGTTGAATTCCCGGTCTCATTCTTTTTTGGTTTATTTATTCATTTTGGTGTGAATATCTTCTAATAATTTCTAAGAAAAGATTTTAGAGGCCTCACACTTCTGAAAATATTCTATCCTCACATTAAGTGATATATTACCAAGGTCTTATGGCATTCTAGGTTGAAAAGAAATTTCCTTGGAATTGTGAACCATATTTCTGTTATCAACAACTTCCTATAGCTTCTTGTTCTGGTCATGAGAAGTCCAAGACCCTTTTCAACATTTATTCTTTAATTATGACTTTTTTCTCTCTTTGAAACTGGCAGTATCTTTACACCCTACACCTTTGACATTTCCCCAAAGTCTTGACATAGGAATATTTTTCCTATGCTTGGCACTTGCTAGGCTCTTTCAGACTAGAATTTTATGTTCATCTACTTTGGGAAATTTTTTGAAATTATCACTTCTTCCTATCTACTTCTCTGATATCTCTTTATGATATTCCTAATTATTTTTTAATTTGGACTTTAGATCTTTTAATGGGTACTCTAGTTTTATATTTCTTTTTTTCTCCTATTTTCATTTCTATCTTTAAATTCTTCTTTTTGATAGAAATAATCTCAACTTCATTTTCTAATACTTCTATGGAATTTGTACGTCTGTTCTTACATTTCAATTTCTAGGAGCTTTTCTTTATTATTTGAATTTCTTTTTTATAGTATCTTGTTATTTTGTTCATAAATGTGACACTTTCCTTTATGGCTTGGATTATATTAATGTTCTATACTTTCTTCTCCTTGCATGTTTTCACTAAATATATATTTTTTCTTGTTTCTTGTTAACCTTAACCTTTCATGCTAATGGATTTCCTCAATGTCTAGTGATCCTTAACTGCTGGCTTCTGTTTAAGCCTAGAACTCTAAAAGCTGATTAGATGCTCTGAAGCAGCAGGTAGCTTTGTCAACTCTAGGCTTTATGGTAGACGGGAGGTTTCTGGGGGAATCATTACTGTCAGAGTTTTTAGCTCTTTTTTGTTGGCCTGGTCAAATTCTTCAAAGGAAAATTTCCTGTTTTTCTACCTGAAACACATAGACCTTGTTGCCAGCACTCTAGGAACTAAAAGGTAGAATAGGGATGGAGGTCTTGGAGTTAAGCATGCATATACAGGAACTCTGTTAACTAGGAGGGTAACCAACTCTCGTATTTTGCAGAACAATGAAGAGTTTTCTGAGATGCAGGACTTTTAGCTCCAAAACCAGTGCATTCCCAGGCAAACCAAGAGAGTTGGTCACTTCAGCCTGGGCAAAATACTATGAAGAATCATGTTCTAGTTCTTCCTGGCTGAAGCTCTTCTCCACAACAAAGGGACCTGTCCTTATTTCCAGACCATGTTTCAGAATTCCTACCAAAATGGTCCAAGCCTACCCTCAGGGACTGGGTATGCTTTTCCCCTCAGTCTGTCTTCTCAAGGGTGAACAATTTCACCTACCAGTGTATGTATTCATGAAACAAAGAGATGGAGAGGGGCAGGCATTTGTGGGGTTTGAGAGAACCTGAAGAGAAGGGCTGGGTAGTCCTCGGGTGCTCATCCAAGGCTTCTGACAGTGAAGGAAGGTGTGAAGGCAAGAAGGGGTAGACCAGGACCATGGTGTCATGGTACTCTTGCTTTAGGTAAGAAGCAAGAAAATGCCAGACACAAGCCTGAACCTCCTTATTTTCACTGTGGCTAGAGCCCTCCTTCCAGAGACCTCTCAGTTAGCTTCTTCTACTACCAACCTTCTTATATCTTACTAGGATGCAGCAGTGCAATTGCCCAACTACATAGAATAGACAGTAGGATTGTGAACTGAAGACTCCTGAAGAGACTTCCAACCAATCCCCTGTTTTGGTGTCACCTTTACCCCCACTTCCAGGGGTAACCAAGATGGCCAAGTCCTGAGCCTGTTGGAGGCCAGTGGATATTAACTAGGTTGCTTCTCATTTTCTCGTCTTCAAGCTTATCATTAAGCTTTTTTTGATTTGCTAAGTCAGATTTCTTTCTTCATCCATGTTTCAGCTTCTAATATCTTGTGGTGTAGTTGCCTCTGGTCTCCTTTGTACTAATAGGTTATTTTTTTTTATATTGCCTTAGTGTTATGTAACTAGACCTTACAGAAGGAACTAAAGAAAATGCATATGTTCAATCACTCATCTCTACTACAAAGTTGAAATATCAAAATAGTTTTAGCAAAAGAGTAAGCTGGAAAAAATGAATAAATTTGGAGGTAGAAATGTGGGTAAGAAAATGGAAAAGAAATAGTCAATCCCCATTTGATTTGCTAATGAAACAAATAAATTACACTAGAAAACATCTACCAGTTTGTTTACCACCGAATTTATTATATCAAGCAAACAAACATGTGACAACTCTACAATGGACTGAGAAAACCAAGAAAATTGAATTTCTTTCCAAGATATTATTTCCAGCCTTTCTTGGTGATAAGCTATTGTGATTGTGCTACCTTATATATGGGTAAAAGACAAGAGCAACCACAAGCTCTCAAATGTTAAGACACATATGTGTAAAATGTTTTTTTGTTTGTTTGTTTTTCATTGAATGTTTGGGGATGGCACTGAAAAAACAGGCCTGTAGCTTCCCTTCAGCATAAATTCCCCAAGATGCTGTGTTTCTCAGGTAGTGAAGATTGTAGGAAGAACATTAAAATATAGAGGAACAGGGTCATCCATGCATTCCCTGCAGCACGCCTGTCCACGTGAAGGCAGGCTCTGGGCTAAGAAAACAGAAGGTGGTACCATCAAGGACAAGTCAAGCCCACGTTAGTTCAGAGAAAAGGCACTGATTTTAACTACATCCCTAATATTCTAATGCATGGATTTCTTTGAAAGCTTCCAGTAACCATTTTGCATACAAGGAAGTGAAAGGTCAGAGAGGTTATGTAATTTACCTATGGTGCACTGCAGCTAGTCAATGGTGGAATTGGGTACCCCCTGCAATTTTGTCTAGCTCTATTAAACCTTCTATTTGAAAATTATGAATCTGTAGAAAGGCAAGGATTTTGCATATGGTTGTTGCTACAGCTTTCTAGGTAGCAAGGTGAGCCACTTTTTGACACAGCTTTTTTTTCCACATAAGCACAGGACTGCCCTTGTCAACATGGTATTGGCAGAAGAGTGTCTCTGGCAGATATGGCCTTCTTGACTGCACAGTGCTGTGAGCCTCCTCACCTGCAGGGCCAAGCTGGCTTTCAGATTTCAAGTATTCTCCCTACAGATGATCAGAAAATCACTATTTCATTTTAGAAGAAATGGACTCATCCTGTTAGGTATAGTGACATCTTTTAGCCCTTCATTCTACACTTTTTGCTGTTCTAATTGTGTGTATGTTCTGTAGTAGGGACGTCAGCCAATTGAGCACATGGATGGTAAAAGTAGGAAATCTTTTTTTCTTCTTAGGTTTAGAATTTATTTTTCATCATTTCAAAGCACTTTTAATCTAATCTTTTTTTTTGTTTGTCTGTTTGTTTTTTTTTCCACAAAACTCACTGGGCTAGGTCTTTTTGGGAAAACCTCCTAGCAATTACCCTAAATACTAGAACACTTAACAAGGATTTGAAACAAAATGCCCACAGTCATAACAGTTGTCACTTCAGCCATTCACCCATTTATGGACTTCTGAACCAGATTCTACACAACTAAGGGACTGCAAAATCAGGCAGTTCTTCAGAGGACAGGACAACTATGAGCTGTTTGCAGCTGCCAACAACCCTTACAACAGAGGGTGGTGGGTGCACTGGCCCAGGCAGTAAAGGGCCCAAAGAAAAATAACATCCCCTGCCCAGGGAAGATATTGAAAGCTGCCTCAGTGCAGTTGAGAGCTAGACCCAGTCCTGTCTGCCTCTGCTTTGCTCAATAGTCTTTCCTATCTGCTTACACTTCCAAATAACTGACTTCATTTTTAATGATTTGTAAACAGAAAAATGTTCCTTTGCTTATAATACTTCTAACAGCAAGTGTGTGTGTGTGTGTGTGTGTGTTTCCTTCACACACAAGCAATTCTCTGATTCTCTGGAGATAGCAACTTGGAATCTTACAATTTAATTTAATTCTGACACTAATTATTTGAAATTAATTTAGACTCTATGAGTGAAGGGCTTCATCCCATGGGACACAGACAAGTGGTGGGGCCCAGGCTACCCACACAGAAGACTGTCTGACTTGGCTGCAAATCAAGGGTTTCCTCCTCAGGTTTGACAGTTTATGAAAATGTCTCACAGAACCCAGGAAACTACATCACTAATTATTACTGATTTATTGTAAAGGATATTGTAAATGTTACAAAAGAACAGCCAGATGAAGTGGTAGATAGGTCTGCAAGGGTTCCAAGAGCAGGAACTTCAGTACTGTGAAACTGAGGTGTCCCACCCTCCCAGTACATGGGCGCGGTTGGCAATTGGGAAATTTGCTTAGGCTTTTCATTGAGGTTGTATGACATAGGTGCAGCATCATTAACCCTTACTGACTGACTTGATTTTCAACCCCTCTGCTTTGCTAGGAGATCAGGGCTGGTGCTGAGAGCTTGAAACCTCTACTCACATAGCTGATTCCTTTGATGACCCACCCTCATCCTCCAAGAGTCATCTCATTAGAACAAAAGTTGCTTCTGTCACCCAGAAATTAGAAGGATTTTGGAAGCTGTGTTGGTAGCTAGAATCAGAAATCAAATACATATTTCTTACGTCATAGCAATACTGGATTTTTCTCATTTTAAAAATTAAAAATTATTAATGTAATTTTTAAAGTAGCAAAAAAAAAAAAAAAAAAAAAAGGAAAGGAAAACACCCATCATCCAGAATTAAAAATTGTTCATATTTGGTTGTATTGCTTTCAGAAACAAACATAACATTCCAAACATAGTCCTTTTCAATCAGAAATCCTATGGGTTTCATACCCTAACCCTTCCCCAAAGGGAAGAATGGCCAATGGTAGGTTTCTTCTCACTCCATGTTTGCACATGTTCTAGCTATTATTCTAGAACAATAACTAGAATGTATATGTATCATTTACATAAAAGGTAGATATCCAAGTATATCTTTTTTTCACTTTAAATTATGTTTTGGAAATACAGTCATGTGATTCCCTATGTTTATACATTTATGTATATACACATAACAGTCATTCCTTTTCGCTTCTATATAGTATTTCATCATATAAGTATGTTACATTTTATTTATTTCACCATTAATGAACATTTAAATTGCTTTAATTTTCTGTTAATATAAAAATGTTGCAATAAACATGCCTTTAACATATGCTTATGCATATACATAACCATGTATCCACATGATTCTCGGAAGTGAAATTATTGCATCCCATGTTAAGCACATTTTCAATTTTATTTTGCCAAATTGCTCTCTAAAATGGGTCTCCCATTTGACATTCTCAGGGTAATGCTTGAAGGTTCTATTTTTTTCCAATACTTTGCCAGAACTTGGTTTTAGTAGGTTGTTATTTTTTTTTTAAACTTTCTCCCCATTAGATGGATATAGTGGCATTCTTTTCCTTTTCTTTCCTTTTTTTTTTTCTTTTCATTCCCCTGAAAACTAATTAGGTTAAGTTGCTTTTCAAATGTTGATTGGCCATCCAGTTTCCTATATTTGTTTTTCATAATTTATAGGATGTTTGCTAGTTCACACCTTCAACTAATATTTATAAATCACTATTGTGACCAGTGGCTCTTATAGGGACTACAGGTGCTGAAGAAGACAAATATCTTGACTTTCTTGGAGTTTGTATTTTAGGGAAACTGGAGGAGGCAAGAAACAAACTAACAAAGGAACAAAGAAATTTCAAAAACCATCTATGAGACAGTGAAGAAAATGTGATAGTGGGCGGTGCCTGTGGCTCAAGGAGTAGGGCGCTGGCCCCATATATAAGAGGTGGTGGGTTCAAACCTGGCCCCAGCCAAAAACTGCGAAAAAAAAAAAAAAAAAGAGAGAGAGAGAGAGAGAAATAACATATGATGTGATAGTAACAGAGAAAGGGGCAATTAATTATGGTGGATGATCCATCAAGGACAACCTCCCTAGGAAGGTACACTTAAGTGGAGATTTGAATGACAAGAAGGAACCAAACATATACAAACATTGGATAGAGGTTGTGGCAAAGAAAACAGCGAGTATAAATACCCTGAGAGCATGTTCTAATGATAAAATGAAAGAAAGGCTCAGTAATTACATCCCAATGAGAAAAGAACAGAGAATAAGAGATGCTCTCTGATGTAGAGATTTTAGTTCATGTTAAGACTTTAATGTTAATCTGAGAGCAATGTAAGGCTTTGGAGGAAGAAAGGGTGAGATGTAGTTTAATTTACTTTTTAAAATTGTCTCTCCATCTGCTGGGTGGGAAATTAACTAGAAAGAAGAAACAAAGAGAACAGTTAAGAGTTAACTGGAATGATCCAGGTTAGAGATGATGGAGGTTTGGACTAAGTTATCTGCAGAGGAGATGAGGAGATATGGGAAGAGTTAGGATATACATTGGAGAAAGCGGTGCTGGTATCAAAACTTCATGATAGAATAATGGAGAGTGAAATATGAGAGAAATTGGAAATTAAGGAATGGTTCTTTTGGGTTTGAACAATTGGATGAGTGGTAGAACCATTTACTGAGATAGTCTAGACCAGAGGAAATGAGAGTGAGTAGACATCTTGGACATCTGAATGTCCTGGCACCAAGGCCAGTGTCAGGACACAGAAGACCTTGGAGATATTCCCAACTCTCTTAACTGAGGCAATGTTTCAGGAGAAAGTATATAGGTCAGGGATTACCAACTATTTCCATCAAGATCCAGTTGGAAAACAGGACGCAATGCAGATTATTCAAGAGACTTTAATGAGAAGACCTCTTGTGGAGGTCTGGTGGGCATAAAGCTACCCACAGCAGGTTAAGGCATCCAGGGATGATGGTGGGGAGCTCTTAGCACCTTTGGCCTGAAGAGGCAAAGGGAAGAAGCAGTGTTCATGGGGCCCCCTCAAGGCAACGCCAGCAAAGTAGCAAGAACAGAGAGGGAGCCAGAGGAATAAATACCCTGACCTCTCTACCTCCTCCTACCCTCCTCATGTCTCTTAGTGCTATCTCCCAAATCTAACCATAAGCCAGCAGACAAAGGATTCTGGGCCAGGAAGTCCATAAAAATCACCTACCACCCAACCCCAGGGCATAGGGCAGGACAGAGAAGGGCAAAGTATGGATCCAGTTGGAGATAAGAGGGTGGGGAAACAGAGAATAACCCGCAAAGCAACCTATGACACCCAGGTGAGTCACCCAATGTTCTCCATGCTGGTTTCAAGGGCATATTAGTTTGAGTCAATATAATGTAAGGAAATGGTTTTGTGCCCAGTCTGGGACTTGGCCTCAAGAGAGCTTGTATACTTCTTTCCTCTCTTTTGGAGCCCTGCCTTTGCCATGAGCACAAGCCCAGGCTAGCCTGCTGTAGAATGGGAGACTATGAGAAGCAGCAGTAAGTCAACTCAGCCAAGATCCTGGACATGTCAGAGAACACAGTGACAATCAGTAAAGCTACCTGACTGGCCAGCAGCTGACCAAGGTGAACAACGATCACCCACTAAGCCCAGCTCAGACCAGCAGAACCACCGGTTGAATTGAAGACTCCTGAGAAATAATAAATGGTTGATGTTTTATGTTACTAAATGTCGAGGTATTTTATTGTGCAGCATTAGCTAAGCAAAACATTTCGGGGAAAATAATCAAGGTACTATAAAACATAACGGAAAATGAAAATTAAAACCTCTGTCATAGAGTCAGAAAGACTTACATTCCCAGCTGTGCTATTAACTGGCTGTGGCCCTTGAGCAATTTATGTAAGCTTTTTATACTTTGGTTTTTATATCTACAGTTTAGGTAAGATAAGAGTATTTCTTTTTTTCTTTTCTTAGAGACAGAGTCTCACTTTGTTGCCCTGGGTAGAGTGCCGTGGCGTCACAGCTCATAGCAACCTCCAGCTCTTGGGCTTAGGCAATTCTCTTGCCTCAGCCTCCCAAGTAGCTGGAACTACAGGTGCCCACCACAATGCCTGGCTATTTTTTGTTGCAGTTTGGCCAGGGCCAGGTTCAAACCCTCCACCCGCGCTGGTGCCCTACTCACTAAGCCATAGATGCCACCCGTAAGAGTATTTCTAATGAATGATAGAAGAGTAAATACATATTTATTTTAATTCCCTCTTGAAGCATACCAGAAAAAGAATAATAAACAAAGTTTATTATTGAAACATATTTATGCAAAAGTTTGTATACAAATGTCCATGGCCAAAAAGTGGAAACAGCCCAAATATCTATCAAAAGACTCATGAATGAATAAAATGTGGTATATTCACACAATGTATTATTATATGGCAAAAAAAATTAAGTACTGATATATGTGGATGGATCCTGAAAACCTTATGCTAACTGAAAGAAGCCTGAAATTAAAAAAAAAAAAAAAAAAAACCTCATGTTTTGTGATTCCAGTAATAGAAATGTCCAGAAGAAAATGCATTGAGACAGTAGATTAGCAGTTGCCAAGCACTAGGGAGGGCAAGGAATGAGAAGAAATTGTTAACAGTTATAAAGGTTATTTGGGGGGGTGTGAAGAAAATGTCCTGAAATTGCACAGTGGTGATGGTTGTGCAACATCATAAATATTTTATTTTAAAAAACCACACTGAATTATAGGGTGAGTTTTATAATATAAGACTTAAACATCAACTTTTTGAAATGTGAAAAAGAAAAAAGTGGCTCAAACTTGAACCATAGAAGTATGGCTCCCCAATTTGTGAAAAATGCACTAAAATAATCACACATTACCAGTCTTGATATAAAACACAAGAACTCTAGTTGCAATGCTCAAAAAAAGTGTATTAATCTCAAATGAAAGTGTGGATTTAAGGAATTCAGTTGTGAACCACACCAATTTCTTAAAGGCTGTAAGTGGAGATTCACTTGTAAGGCCCAAAGGAAAATAATGTATATTTACAAAATCCTGTAAATAACAAACTTCATTAGATCTATGGACTGTCACAGAGCATCCCTTTTACTTCCCTACTTAGTGTATGGCTGTCCCCATTCAAAATGAGTATTAATTAGGTACCAGCTTGAGACTTTTTGATAGACACTACTAAATAAAAGTTAGGGAAAGAAATCACACAAGTAAAAAGTAGACGAGGAGGAATCCCAGAGAAACTAGTATCCTCCATGTTTTTAGAGAAATAGCATGCACCATGAAGACTACAAAAGAAAGAAAAAGAAAGAAATTTTCTCTTTTGAGGGGAAGGGCATCAAACAAAAGATACAAGAGCTCAAACAAAGACCTTGTAACACAACAAAAGAGGATGAAAAATCAACTTACCAAGCCTAAGGGAAAAAAACAGAATGGAAATTTGTAAAAGCATTGCTGAGATGAAGGGTGCTTTAGTAGTAACAAACACCATCACCACTGCATATGTTATCAGAATCATGACAGACAGGTTTGAGAAATATCCCACAAAACACAACCAAAAAGGACAGTGGGAACAATTACAGAGGCGTTAACAGACACAGAAGTCATTCCAAGGAGCCTATGAAGGTGCTGGCAGGGCTGCATCCCACCTGGAGGTCTTGGGGAAGAACCATTTCCTTGCCTTTTCTAGCTTTTAGAGGCTGCCTAAATTGCTTGGCTTATGGTCCCTCTCTTCACCTTCAAAGATAACAGCATAACATCTTCAAATTTATCTCTGACCCTGCTTCCATCCTCACATCCTCCTCTCTAAAAACATTGTAAGGGTCCTACAATTACAAATCCTAATCTAGGACAGTCTCACCATCTCAAGGTCATTAATGTAATTGCATCTCCTAAGTTTCTTTCCATGTGTCTTTGTCTATCTGTGTTGTTCTAAGGGAACACCTGAGGCTGGGTAATTTCTAAGGAAAAGAAATTTATTCAGCTCATGGTTCTTCAGGCTGTACTAGAAGCACAGCACCAACATCTGCTTCTGATGAAGGCCTCAGAAAGCTTCTGCTTATGGTGGAAGGTGAAGTGAAGCAGGAATTACATGGGAAAAGAGTATGGTTGAGACAGAATGGGGGGATGGAAATGCCAGGCTTTTTGGCTTTTTTTAACAAGCATTTCTCACCAGAACTAATAAAAAACTCACATTCATTACCTCATGAGGGATCTGCCCTCATGACCCCCAAATTTTCCACTAGGCCTCAGCCTCAACATTGGGGATGAAATTTCAACATGTGATTTGAAGAGAAGAAATATACAAACTATTTTACGATATAAAAAAATTTTTTTTTTACATCTTTAGGGAGTGGGAAATTTCTCTGCTTACCATAGATACTAAAATAGATCCTGGTAAAATTATAGAAGTTCAGGGATTAAAAAAATCACATGGGAATCATAGACGAAACAAGTAAGTGACATTCAAAGGGAAAAGGTTGGTTTAGCTCCTACTTCCCTCCAAAAATTAATGCCAGAAGATTAGCGTATTTATGAACTATTAAGTAGAAAAAAAGTGTGACCCAAGAATTTTACTTTGCATACTTCCTAAGTTGTCCTTCAAGTGTAAAGACAAAACAAACTTATCAAGTATACAAGCTCTCATGCCTATGAATTGTTTCTGGAAAAAAAGAAATTCTTGAGGACGAAGTCCAGTCAATGTAGAGTTGAATAAAAATGAAGAACTCGGGAATAGAAAAGTTAAGTAAAAGGATTGATAGTAAGCATTAAATGCATTTAAACATAAAACTAAGATGAAATAGCTATTGAAATTGTGATCCTAAAATAGAATATTAGAAGTTTAAAATTAGTAATCATATTTCCCCAGACTCTGGAGATAAAGGCATTGCTATTTATGCAAACTTGCTTATTTATGAAAGAAAAGAATCAACAGGCACTGAATAGAAAAGAAAAATGTGGCTCATTATTGAAAAATGTTTTAAAGATGTTCAAGTCAAGTCAAATATTGAAATAAAATACTAATTCTTCTTAGTTCTGCAGAATTTCCTATTAAATGATTGCATCTTAAATCATAAATGGCTTGGCAAGAATACTAATAAAAAATAAAATAACAACTATCTCCTATGTTTGTAGTCTTCTGGGATTGCCAAGGCTTTTATGCCCATTACTGAATTTTGAGCTTTGAGATACCTCAGTATGTGTGCCTGATGCCTTACATTTTCTCCTCAAAATAAAGAATTTCTCTCCTCTTTTCTCACCTTACTGTCTTCCCCAGAAAGCTGATCTGTACTGATTCCACTGGTGGAACTTCTGCTTGTTGACTTTGGTTTCTTTGGGCCAACTGGAAGCCCCAAGAGGGATCATTTTAAGTTTGCTCTATCCCTCTACTAAAAGTCAGTGTTCCTTGCAAGGGGTCTACAGGGGTCTCTCCTTCTGTGTCTTGGTAGCCACTCACTTTCATCACTTTGGCTGCAACCAACTTCACCCTCTATTGTGGTTCTCCCATATGCACACTTTTGTAGAAAGTCCATTTCTTAACAAAACCTCTTGGAATTATTCTGTTGAGTATCCCATTCCTTTTTGGAATTATTCTATGTTGAGTATCCGATTCCTTTTTTTTTTGGCCGGGGCTGGGTTTGAACCCGCCACCTCTGGCACATGGGGCCGATGCCCTACCCCTTTGAGCCACAGGCGCTGCCCTCCCATTCCATTTTAAAGATGAGATACCCCAAGTTGAGATAAGTTATGTGCTTCTAGACCTAAAGATCATTCCTCTGTGTTATCTTGTCTCCTGGCCTAGGATTGAACTTGGTTCAGGGCTAGTTTAAAGAAGAAGTGGTTCTTAGAGTTTCATAGTTTGCTTTGTAGAGATCTTTCACGCCCTTTAACATTCAGTGGGGAAAAGATTCCTATTTAACAAATGGTGCTGGGTAAATTGGCTGGCAACCTGTAGAAGATTGAAACTGGACCCACACCTTTCACCATTAACTAAGATAGACTCTCACTGGATAAAAGATTTAAAATTAAGACATCAAACTATAAAAATACTTAAAGAAAGTGCAGGGAAAATTCTTGAAGGAATCGTCCTGGGTGAATATTTTATGAGGAGGACTCCCCAGGCAATTGAAGCAGTATCAAAAATACACTACTGGGACCTGATCAAACTAAAAAGCTTCTGCACAGCCAAGAACATAGTGAGTAAAGCAAGGAGACAGCCCTTAGAATGGGAGAAAATATTTGCAGGTTATACCTCCGATAAAGGTCTAATAACCAAAATCCACAGAGAACTCAAATTTATTAGCAAGAAAAGAACATGTGACCCCATTTCAGGGGGTCACCATTTCAGGGTGGGCCAGGGACGTAAAGTGAAACTTCTGTAAAGAAGACAGATGCAAAATCTGCAAACACATGAAAAAAAGCTCATCATCCTTAATCATCAGAGAAATGCAAATCAAAACTACTTTGAGATATCACCTAACCCCAGTAAGAGTAGCCCACATAACAAAATCCCAAAACCAGAGATGTTGGCGTGGAT
>CAUYPK010015213.1:0-67668 GCA_963574355.1 Loris lydekkerianus
GTAAGAGTGGCTCACATAACAAAATCCAAAAACTACAGATGTTGGGGTGAATGTAGAGAAAGGAAACACTTCTGCACTTCTGGTGGGAATGCAAGCTAATATGTCCCTTTTGGAAAGAAGTATGGAGAATACTCAGGGATCTAAAAGTAGACCTGCTGTTTGATCCTGCAATTTCTCTACTAGGAGTATATCCAAAAGACCAAAAATCACTTTATAACAAAGATATTTGCACCAGATTGTTCATTACAGTTCAATTAATAATAGCCAAGTCATGGAAGAAGCCCAAGTGCCCATCAACCCTTGAATGGACTAATAAATTGTAGTATATGTATACCATGGAATATTATACAGCCTTAAAAAAGATGGAGATTTTACCACATTTATGTTTATATGGATGGATCTGTAACATATTCTACTTAGTAAAATATCTCAAGAATGGAGGAAAAAGTATCCAATGTACTCAGTACTATTGTGAAACCAATTTACAATCACTCACACTTTCATATGAAGAATAGATCACAACTATGGCCCAGTATGAAAGAGGGAGGGGGAACGAAAGGGAGGGTGGAGGTCAGATGGAGGGAGGGTGAATGGTGGGATCACACCTATGGTGCATATTGCAAGGGTACATGTTGAATCTTTTAAGTATAGAGTATAAATGTCTTAACACAATAATTAAGTAAATTAGGTGAGGGATATATTGACTAGTATGATGTAAGCATTCCAAATTGTATATGAAATTAACACATTGTACCCCATAAATGCATTAATGTATACATTATCTACCTCTTTATGATTTAATTAAAAAAAAGCTTTAATTTTTTTCTCTCTGTACTTTGAGATACACATTTGCTACCCTCAAAAACTTGTGAGGACTTTGACCATTTGGGACAAATAACCTTTAACATTTCCACTTACAAAGTCACAGTTTGAATCTAACTTTCCTTTCAATCTGGTGAGTTTTACCAATCTCATGGCAAAAATTTTAAGATTAAAGCTATAAATGCTATTTATGTTAGACTATATTTTAATGTTTTATGTATGTTGTTTATGTTGTATATATAGTTTACGTATACATGTGTACAATCCATATTTACATATTATCTATTTAGTACCAAACTGACCCATAAACAAATGAGTACTCATTAATTAATAAACCCAAGTGCTTTTCAAGTTAGTAATCTTTTGGTAAATTAGACTAGCCTAATATTCTCAGTTTAATAAAAGTAACTATGTCTTCAGAGTTATCAACAAAATATGCATGTATTTAATTTTAATGTTCTTGCTTTTATAATAGTTACTTAATGCAGAGAAATATAAAAATGGTTAATAGATAATCTAACTTGAGCTGATGGCTAGATTAGTCTAATGTCTCATGAAATTGTCCAAATATAATTGTTAAGATTGAATAAATTAAATAGATATAAATGTATAAAAGTTTATATGTGAAAATTTAGTAATAATTATTTCTTGTAATATGCTTACTTAAAAAGATTTCTCAGACCATTCTGGTTCTATATCTTTAAAGTTTTGTAAGCTAAAGTAAATGATGGATATTAATTGAATATCTAAATCATTTCCAAATAAGACATAATGCTAAGAGATTAATTACTAAATATGAGTTTAAGCTCACATATTTTGGCTTCTTATTTCAGAAAAACAAATGTTATTTATGTCCATTAGTAAATACATATGTCCTGTTGCACACTGAAAAATTACTCCAGTGGAACAACTTTGTTCTATTGTGGATAATGATTCTGGTCCCTAGGAGCTCTCTTCTTGGCTGACGTTATGTCTACTTTAGCCCCATGTATTCCTGCTAGCTTTTTAGCCTTATAGAGGCTGAATTCAAGGTTGTAGGGATTTTTGACATTTATTCTTTGATTCTCCTATTTGCTTTCTAACCCCCTGAATCAGCTGACCTTGACATTTAGTGTAACCATGGAGAGGGGTCTCATAATAGATTCATATTAACTTGATTATTCATTTCAAATTACTCTCTCTGTTATGTTTATTCTAACATGAATATCCAAATACTTTGGAAAGAGAGACTTTGATCAGTTTTCCTCTGCCTTTAGAAAGATTCTTAGCTCAAGCATCATTTTATGGTAAAAAGAGAAAGTTCCAACAATTAACTAAATACATTTGAGTGTTGAGAATGTTACAGGTCAGTCTTAAAAGATTTTTAAAATGAAGAGAAATATAATAAATTCAGCAAATAATTTCTCTTTTCTAGTTCAGATCTAATGTTGCTTTTAAAAAGCAGATGTCAGATTAATTTGAGTTGTGCTAGTAGAATATTAAGTAAAATAAAAAATTAAAGTAGTATTGGTAATTGGCAAAAAAAATCATCATATTTTAACTTACCAGAAAAGAGACTATATCTAAGAATGATAAGGTGATCCACTTCTAATGATCACAAAGAATAAACCTTCATGCTAAATTCTTTAGATCTAAGTTTGCTTATGTCAGAATCATATGGAAAACTTACTTGATTAAAGAGAGAGAATGGGAGGCTTCTTATTCACTAACTTCATTCCTATTTACTTTCCCAAACATTATGACATGGCTGATTCTTGCCAATATAATTCTATTTAATCATTTTTATGAGAATAAAGTTGCCAAACTTTTCATCAAATATCTACTAAATATTGGAAAAATACAGACTTTGTGGTCATATTTAATTTAGTGTTCTACAAAAAGATTAAGTAAGGACTACATTTATACATGCAAAACAAATAGGAAAATGGGGGTATGTATTTTTCCTGGCAGCCAGTGGTGACATTAAATTTACCCTTGGGATACCTGGAATGAAATTTCTTATGGTAGAAAATTAACCCAAATTTTTCATTTTATTTAGAGTACCTATTTCACTTAAAATTTATGTGTATGTGTGTGTGTGTGTATATATATATATATATATATATATATATATATATTCATATGCTAAACAAAAATTGCCCAAGAAAAAGTAAACACATTAGGAAATGGGAAATCTACTCATCATTTTTAAAAAGAGTTTATTGGATATCACTTACAAATTTGGATCACAATCTATGTTGAGCAACATATTTCTACAGGTGGATTACTGTTCTCTGTGGCTTTAATTTATGAATATTACATAATAGTTTAACTGTGGCTAAGAGATCTCTTTCGTTCAATAGCATTTTGCTAACCAACTGCCTTTTGGAGGTAAAAACTAAATTTGTTAATATAAGTGACACACTGGGAGGCAGTGCACAGTCAAAACATGGTAACAGCCTTCAATCTAATGTTTATCTTGCTGTCATCCTGGATGGATTCTCTGAGAGACAGTAATGAAGAGTGCAGAGAAAAAATTCCTACCAGATGAGAATAGTAGATTGTTTTCTGACAGCTAGCTCTGGACTTTTTCTTTCCTCTTCTAGGAATCACTCAAAAAATGTGGGAGGCTGAGAGTATAAGGAAGCATTTTCTGTATTATGAACACAGAGCCACAACTACAACCCAAGGTCACAGATAATGGAAAATACAGCATAGGCATTTTCATTGCCTTTGTGTTTTTAATCTCATTTTCATTGTGTCTTACTGGGTTTTTGCTTTGTTTTCTTTTTACAGTTACTTATGTTTCCTGCTCTTTGCCATTTGCTTTAAGGGTGCCCCTAAAGGCCCTTCCATAAAATATCTTAATGCCCCCCTGCACATCTTCAGTATTGAAGGATCTGCTAATGTTTCCATTATGACGCTGGTCCTGAAGATTTTTATATCACAATCATCTAATTTGCATTATACCACAGAGAACATGTCACATAGGTCAGTCTTGGGAGCAATGTCTTTGGTACATTTGAAATAAATGTATAGCTTAAATTCCTCTGCAGTTGCATAGTGCTAGAGCATTGAGTCTAGTTACAGTAGCATTTGCTTGGTTTTAGCTGAGTAACTTCCATAAAAGTTAATTGGAATTACCTGAATGAAGCCTCAGGTGATGCTTTGAAAGTAGGAACTAACCTTGTAATTGCTTTGTTCTCCTTTCATCTTCTTCTCTTGTCTCAAATAGTAGCGCATTGGCTGATTAGCTAGAGAGTCATTTTATAGATGAAGACAGAATGACATAATAATTGAAAACAAATTGTGCCTTGGTTTAATAAAGGACTCCAATATAAATATAAGACAAAGCAGTTGTTTTGAGATGTCACAGTGACCTAGGGTAGTGATAATAGAAAGATGCAAATGCTCATGGTGCAGAGCCCCTGTGGACAGATACTATCCCAGCATGGCAGTCTCACCCTTGACTTGGAATCCAAGGAAGTTAGATACAACTTTGAAAAATTTTGCTGTCCATTCTCTTGTCATAATGTGATAGCTGTTTCAAAAATTTTGTTGAGTACAGCTAAGGAGACAACAACCAAAGCAAATAGATAACCTACACAATGGGAAAGGATATTTGCATGTTTTGAATCAGAAAAAAGCTTGATAACTAGGATCTATAGAGAACTCAAATTAATCCACATGAAAAAAGCCAACAATCCCATATATCAATGGGCAAGAGACATGAATAGAACCTTCTCTAAAAAGGCAGACAAATGGCTAACAGACATGAAAAAATGTTCATCATCCCTATCTATTAGAGAAATGCAAATCAAAACAACCCTGAGATACCAGCAAGAATGGCCCACATCACAAAATCTCAAAACTGCAGATGTTGGCGTTGATGTGGAGAGAAGGGAACACTTTTACACTGCTGGTGAGACTGCAAATTAGTACAACCATTCTGGAAAGAAGTATGGAGAAACCTCAAAGCACTCAAGCTAGACCTCCCATTTGATACTGCAATCCCATTACTGGGCATCTACCCTAAAGGAAAAAAATTCTTTTATTACAAGGACACTTGTACTAGACTGTCTATTGCAGCTCAATTTACAATCGCCAAAATGTGGAAACAGACTAAATGCCCACCAACCCCAGAATGGATTAACAAGCTGTGGTATATGCACACCAGGGAATACTATTCAGCTATTAAAAAAAAATGGATACTTTACATCCTTCATATTAACCTGGATGGAAGTGGAAGACATTATTCTTAGTAAAGCATCACAAGAATGGAGAAGCATGAATCCTATGTACTCAATGTTGATATGAGGACAATTAATGACCATTAAGGTTGGGGGGGGAAGGAAAAGCAGAGAGAGGGAAGGAGGGAGGGGGGTGGGGCCTTGGTATGTGCCACACCTTCTGGGGGCAAGACATGATTGCAAGAGGGACTTTACCTAGCAAATGCAATCAGTGTAACCTGGCTTATTGTACACTCAATGAATCCCCAACAATAAAAAAAAAAAAAAAAAAAAAAAAATTCGTTGAAATCTTGCATTAAAGAATCAAGAAAAAAGATAAGGAAATACAAGAAAAAGAATCCACTAACACCCAAATATTAATAAATACATTATTTGCATTAAAAAATATTTTTGTATTCAATTATTCTTTGAATGGTCACAGCAATCTTTGGACTCACTAAAAGATTCTCATTTTCAAGATAGGTAAAGGAATAATTATTGGGCAGCCTAGACTTTGCAGATAGAACCAGATTCATATCCTGCCCTACCATTTACTAGGTGAGGGTTTGGGGTAAGTTACTCAATTTCTTGGAGTTTCATTGATAAATTTGAAAACAAAAACTGTAGTGTCACTTTTATAGGACTCTTATTGGGGTGAATGAGATTTGTACATACATAGATGCATAAGCCTGCTCAATAAAAGCATATAGAATGCAGTTAGAATATTTTTTTCTCCAACTTTTTCTCCTTTGAAAATATGAAGGCTCACTTAAAGTCTCATGAATGGTTAATAGTAAAGATGAAATTAAAATATGAGGGTTCAGACTTTTGGCCTGAATTTATTACCATTCATACTTTGCTCCTTTTAGTTAAGGAGGATCAAACAGTCCTAAAATTTTGCTTTGATTTACTAATTTTCTAATCAAATAGAAAAGATATTTATTGAAGAATAATTTTTATGTACATAGCAGAAGAATGTATGAACTCAACTAAGGAAATTCTTTTTTTTTTTCCCCAAAAGGAATTTAGGAAATCAGAAAAATTAGTACTATCTGCCTCAAATTATGGAACAAGATGTATGGAATCTACCACAAAGTCCCCCAGAAGACAAACATCTAGAATGCAAAATGTGAAGTAGAATCAAACTACATTGGTAACATTGACACACAAGGACCTTTCCTTCTTTTTCTTTGCAGTTTTTTGTTTGTTTGTTTGTTTGTTTGTTTTGGCCGGGGCTGGGTTTGAACCTAGAACCTCTGGCATATGGGGCTGGTGCCCTACTCCTTTGAGCCACAGGCACTTCCCTGACCTTTCTTTCTTGATATATAAGTCATTGTCTAGTGAGTTAGTTATCTGAGCGTATTACAGAGCATCTCACAGGACATATTCTGAAGAAAGTACTTAGGGAAATGCCCAGTTAATGGGATAGCCATATTTCCCTGTTTGCTGGGCCAGTCTCTGTTTAGATCTCTTATAGTGATGTAATTATTTATAGTTCCACCTTTTCACTCTCAAAAGTGTCCATATTTGGATGATAAATTATATGACCACCCTATCAGTTAAGGTCCTGTCATGTGAATATGTATGGTTCTGTCATAATTCCTAATCCAAGGTCAGGCATCATGGTCACTTTGGCTATTGAAGTTCATTATTCCTTGTCACAATCTCACTCCCAGAGATAAGAGCTATTTCTGAAATAGGATATGATGGTGAGAATAAATATCAGGTTGGCAATCCCATATCTGTGGGTATGAAAGCAAGAGACTCACAGTAAGATACATCTACTAAATCAAATTTAAAACACTAACATTTTACAGGAATCTTTTGTGAAGAAAGACAGAGTGGAAAATAAAGTATCCAAGTGAAGCATCCGGATGATGGAAGTCAATTTCTAGGTTACACGTACTCAAAGACTTAGGTTTTGTACACACAAGCAATTATTGATAAAATTGTTGATATTATTGACAACCACATCACTTTGTCCTATGAACTAATTTTGATTAAGGTTCTGGGAAGGCTTCCTATTGGATGGTGCCTAAGAAAATTTATGATGCTTTTAGTTCAATGTAATCAGTTAGTTGGCTCGGCTTCTTGGAATGAACGGATTAACTGTTATACACTAGTTGCATTGTTAGGTTAGAACTATATGAAATTGTTGATTTTCAACCATTTTCCTTAAATACATAATTTCACTGTTTAACCAATTTAACCCTATTAAGATAGGAAAAGGAAGACAGGGAGCTTAACTCAGCTCAAGGAATGTCCTGAAACATGATTGAGGGAGGAGGACCCAGGGAGAAAGGCATTCAATAGATGTCTTTCAAGGACCTCTTTCTCCAAGCCAAGGAACTGTGCCATGTTCTTGAAATCAAACTGGAAGTAAAAGTAGACAGTCTCTCCCATAAATTAAGAGTTCATTCTCTAGAAATTTGCCTGTTTTTGAAGATGAATTCTAATGGAAGCAACTTTTCTTCCTTCTTTTATACTTTCTTCCTCTGTTCTTTTCTAGCCTTTCTTCAATTCTAGATTATTTTTGTATTAATTTCAGCTCATTTTCCTGTTCAATCATAAAGCCTAAACTAATACTGCTCTAACGTACTTACTTTGCAATGGTTTGTATTAGTTATCTGTGCCTTTATGTCCTCCCAAAGGACCAAACTGTAAGCTTTTAGAGAACAGAGTATGTGAATTATTAATCCTAATTAACCTGTCCAGTACTTAACATATTCCCGGCCTCAAATGTTGCTCAATAAATACTCATTAAAGCAAATGGAATACAATGTACATTGGTGACCATATCTGCCAATACTGTCTGAGCCTCAATAAATCTGATCAAAAAGGTAATATAGATAATACAGATTATGCTAGCCACTACTCAGAAATCAAATATGGTCACAGGACATTTTATTTTGAGATCTTTACATCAATAAAAACTACTTTAGATTACTTTTGGTGTTTGCCACTTTTTACGCACCCATATATGAGACACAAAATTTTACTAAATAATATTAAACATGTTGAAACTTCTGTAAAAAGCTGTACCAACTTTGAGAAATATATATATTTTTCTCTTGCTTCTTTTCCTAAGAGGAGACCTTGAATCTAGAACCAGAAGGTCACTCTTGGTTGTTCAAAGATGTCAGTGGAAGATGAAGAGAGCCAATCTGGAAGGTCACCAAGAGACTTGCTAATGTACAATTCATCTCACTTCCCACATTTCATAATGTTTTCATAACATTGTATCCACTTGAAGACATAATAGGTAACAGGTAGGAATTTACTCCTTAAAACAAATGGAAATCAACCCATGTATCTATATATGGGTGGCTGGGTGGGGGAATTTCACACATACATACACTCAGTATGTTTCACTACTTTTAGCTTTGGATTTGAGAAAATATTAATATTAAATATATTTATTATGACTTTTTCTACTGTGTATTATACATATTTAGTACGTGATACATACATATATATGCATCTATATTTTCAATAAACTTTAGAAAATTTATTATTTAAATTAGTGCTAATAATAAGTGCATATATTGTCCTCCAAATACAATATTCCTAACAGGTTTAAAACATTCATTTAATCTTTGAATATGTTAAATGTACACCATGTAGAAGTTCTCCAAAAGAATTATTATGGCACTCTTCCAAAATCCAAGGAAACCAAAGTTTACAACTATGAATTGAGAAACAAAAGACTTTTAACAAAGTCGGTTGCTTGCCCTTGGCAGAGGGCTGGCTCTGGTTCTCACTGTAGATATGTGTGCTGATCTAGAGAGTTAAAGGCTAGCGTGTGCTGTCAGAGAAAGACCATGTTAACTTGAGTTTTTACTCTGCTTCTTCCTGGTATTTAGGTGATAGGCATTGGAGTGATTCACAAAGCAATCATTTTGTTGTCTAAGAATAACAAACTTAATTATAGTAGTAACTTCTATTTTGGCACCTGGAGAACACACTCTAAACAACACTATGTTTAGAGCAGCGAATGGTGTGATTTGAAAGGTTCTTCTCTGCACTGTACTGTGAGCTCACAGGGGTCAGAGCTGCGCACATACACCCCGTCTGTTCTTTGTCTTCCGGCACCAGGCCAGTCCTTGCCCCATCATACATTATCAATGATTGTGACTTTAATTTAACTCGATGTGGAAAACAAGTCTATCTGAATTTCATTATAACCTTAAATTAGCTTTCCACCTCCCTGGAGAAGGAAAGATCTTAAATGAAGCAAAAGAAGAATAAAGTAGGAGGAAATAAATAAGATAATCAGGTTTCCAATTATTTTGGTGTATGCTAATATTTACTAAATGCATATTAATGTTCTAGGTAGGTACTTATTTAACCTATTTGAGGGATGAGAAAACTGAGGCACAGCAGTCACAATGAAAGTAAGTGTCAGGACCCGGCTTTAATCGAGGTCAGTGATTTTCACTGGGTGTGCCGTGAGAGGATCTTAGGTGTGCTGAGAAAATTTTTAAAGATCATTAATTAAATTATTTTTGAGATTAAATTCAAAGCAAAGTAAGTATATTCTTTTTTTTATACTCCTTTTATTGATGAATATAATTAAAGTGTGCTGTGGAAGTTTAACTACAGGTTCAAATGTGTCATGAGATAAAAAAGATTGAAAAACATTGATCTAGGTAATGTAATTACCAAGCCTGTATTCTTAACTGAAAAGTTAGTTTCCTCCAGCATATTATGACATCAAACTAAATTATAAAATTCATTAAAGAAAAGAAAATTTGTTTAAAGAATATTGACAAATTTTATGTATTTATATAACATGGAAAACAAAAAAGTAATTCTAGGATTTGACAATAATAATTCTACTTTAAATACTTTTTATTGGGCATTAATCACGTGTACGAAATTCACTTGACATGAACAAATACGTAAATATCCCTTCAGCAAACAAACTGTGGGCAGCTACCATGGGCAAGGCAAAGTCAAAGTAGTGATGTGGGGAGGAAGTACCATGATTTGGCAACCACACCATTTTCAGACATGAGAAGCTATGAGAAATATAGGAATCACTGCAGTGCAACAGACCATTATAGATAGCATGATTTGAAAGAGGGAGGGATTTGTTCCCTCTGTGGGGAGCTGGACATGTGGAGATTGTAGGAGTACTTACATCGAGAAAGCAAGGAACATCCAAGGGAATTACACAGTAATGTCATTCAGCTGGTGCATACACGACATGAAATAAATGTAGGATTTTTAAGACACTGGCCCTGTGGCTGAAGTGAATGACAGGACCAGGCAAGGGAGGGGTGCATGTATGGGCATGTGTGTGTGTGACCACCTGATCGTCTATGTATTATTTTTCTATTTTTCAGTCTCCTATCTATCAACCATCTATTTATTTTATGGGCTGTGCATAAACATGAATACATCATACTATGATGGAAACAACAAGGAATTTGGCATGAGATGGATCTGGGTATGAATTTATCTCCCTCTCAATCTGTAATCTCAGAAGAATCACTTGATATCCCTGGCTATTGATTTTTTTGTCTGTAAATTTAGGGTAATACTGACCTGCAGAATTATTATTGGAATAATAATAATTATTATTGCAGAATTAAATAAGCTCAAGCCATAGTGTCTTGATTCATAATTATTATTGAACATATATCATATACTTACCAATATGACTATTGTACTGTAATCAGTGCAAAGCTACTATACATTTTTAGATAATGGAGTAGCACAGTTGTTATTATAGCTTGGTTCTGATTTCTGCATATTTTTTTTTAATACCTAAAGAATCCATCACTAGCTAGTGATATGTATTATTTGGCGCTCTCTTTCTATTGCTGTTGTTCAAATTTGAGGAGCACAGGTCACTCTGCAGTCACATGGACATTTGGTCTGATCCCTCCCCTTGAGCTAGGAGTGGTCAAGGACTGCTAGACTTCTGAGTTTAAGAGGCATGAGGACTATCTAGAAAATATCATTGTTACTCAAATACTGTCTTTTACTTCTTTTCTTGCTTCTTATTAACAGAGATGCCCATGGAAATAGGAGGAAAACACCCTCAGCTTAGATGGCATTCTGCTGTGCCTTTTTTGGTTAACTGTTTCATGTACACAGTCAGGATAAATACGTGTAGATGGCCACAATGTTTTCTAATTAATACTCCTTTCTAGAGTAGCTAAAAAGAAAAAAAAAAAAGTTACAGTCTCAACTCAATATTATGAAGTTCCAGCAAGTTAGAAGCCAGGAGAAAAAATCAGGAGTGTGGGTGGTGGAGAAATTAGCACACCTGAATCCTATAGCAGCGGTAGAATGTTCTGGGCTACCGATATAATCTTCATACACTGAATGCCTAGTTTCCTATTTTTACTTCTAGGCATAACTGAAAGATTTACTTCAATGTATTTCTTTTAAGAGCTCAATCCTCCAGAGACTTTAGGGGTATACATTCCTTTTTCCCTTATGGTTTTAAATTCCTGGATTTTTTTTCTTCAGAATTGAATTGAGTAAGCCACTTATCACTCTTTGCTTTTTAGCCTGTCGAAATCAAACTAAGCACTCTTTTCTGACTGCCCCTTCAACACCCCAACTACTGCTATGCCAGCAGATTTATCTGCTTAATGCATATACTCTCTTTCAGGTCATTGATGTTTAAAGTGAACAAAAATTGTCCTAATATTTATCCCAGTAACAGTCCATTAGTTAACCTTGACTAGTTAACATTCTCAATTACCTTCAATCTTTATTATTCAAACGACTTTTTTCTCTCCTTCAAATATCTCATTCTCTCACACAATAATTGCTGACATTGTAAATCAATTATTCTGTATTCTATTAAAATATCTTAGATTCTGGGGTAGGTATACATTCATTGTTGCTATTCCCTCCAAATAAATGTTTCATGCCCCTTTTCAAGAAAATCTTATCATTTATATAATGCATGGTCTCTTTTAATAATAAATATTGTTTCTTTACTTTAATATACTAATTTTTATATATACTAATTCTCTAGTTTGTCTTTGGGACAAAAGTACTTTTTCATATATTTCATTTGATTCATTTTGCTGTACATGAATGAGCTTCATAATTTAAAAGCTTATCATATATTTTAAATATTTTTGATATATAGTAGAACCTATGCAAATTGGCCAGCCAAAGGGCTATAACAAACTGGTCGACATACAGAGGTGGTCGACATAAGGAACTAGACCTATCGTACTGATATGTACATGTGGTACACATTCAGTCTACAAAAATTAGTAGAGGTCCTAAGAAGGACATTCTACTACAGGTTAATTTCATACTTTAAAATGACAATACATTTTCTATGTTAATTATTTTTGCCTGAATTGACTGATAACCTACGGAAGACAAACTGTTTTCAGAGAATCAAAAGTCATAGGCTACGAATGCTTTAGTCAGTGAATATTTTCAAAAATGAATCTATCATCTGTGTATTAGCCAGGATTTTTCAGAGGAAAAATACTTAGAGGACACACACACACACACACACACACACACACATATATATATATATATAGAGAGAGAGGATTTATTATGGGAATGTATCTACTTAGAGGACACACACACACACACACACACACACACACACATATATATATATATATATATATATATATATATATACAGAGAGAGAGAGAGGATTTATTATGGGAATGTGTCTACCCGATTATGATGACTGAGAAGTCCCACAATCTGCCATTTATAAGTTGGAGAACCAGGAAAGCTGATGGTGTAAAGAACCCTGAATGAGGTGGGGTGGGAATGGTGGTTTGTGTAAATCCCAGGGTCCCAGAACCTGGAGCTCTGTTGTCTGAGGGCATTAGAAGATGGGTGTGCTCCAGAAGAGAACTGCATTTGCCTTTCCTTAGCCATTTTGTTCTGTCCGGATCCATAGAAATTGAGTGATGCCCATCCACTTTGGTAAGGATGGGTCTTCTTTACTTAGCCTACCGTTTAAATGCTACTCTTCCCCAGAAGCACCCTCATAAGACACACCAGAAATAATGTTTTACTAGCTATCTGGGCATCCCTTTAACCCAGTCATGTTTGCATGTAAAATTATGCATAATAATCTGCAACTGTAAATCACTTGACTGAGAACGTTTCCTGAATTGTATTAGTAATGAGCTTGAAGCATTAACTTGTCTTTAAGAGATTGCAGTTACTGGCGATTGAACCAAGCCTAGAATTCCCTAGTAAAAAAATTTTGACTTCACAACTTTTTTTAGTTCTGAATATTGACTGCTACCTGCTGGTGTTGCTCTTAAATTGCAGGATTCATCCACGCTTAAATGTGTTCATTAACTTCCTGAGTATCAAGATGACAAATTTATATCATAAAACTCATCCTGACCTATTAATACTCATAGAAACACTGTAAAAATTACTCATATGTGTTATTTTAGGTTATTATGCTGTTATCATCATCACATAGATAACACAGATGACTTGAAGTTGGATTTAATCATATTGATTCTGATTATAAGAAAATAGAAATCACAGCTATTGCCAGAGGCCATTCCATTTAAATTTTAGGTCATGTCTAGCTAATTTTTACTGCTGTAAAATCTATTAACATTAAGATTGAAGGGTTCCTTCATTCTGATCATATTTTTAAAAAATGGCTAGAATAAACTAATCAATTTGTCAGCATATAGTTGTCATTTTATATAACATGACATCTGCTAGGGATGATGTGCTCAGGACGTGGCCTTGGAGCCACTCGTCTCACAAGTACAAACTCAGCAACATGCCTACATTGCTAACAGTTTCTTACACCTCATGAAAAGACAGGCTTGCAGCCAGATTCTTCATTATGGATAAAAGGGTCTAGGAGGATACTCAGAAAAAAGAAAGAAAGAAAGAAAGAAAGAAAGAAAGAAAGAAAGAAAGAAAGAAAGAAAGAAAGAAAGAAAGAAAGAAAGAAAGAGAAAACAACTGGGATGCACCTTCAAAAACTTATTGGGGTTCCCACCCTGACCAGGGAGTATTAGTAGTATGAAGATACAGCTATATGCCTGGAAATTAGGGGCCTTGATCAGGAGTGCTGCTATGCTCCTTGCATTTTAGACCAATTTCAACTTCAATGCAGTTACGTTTCTCTGTCTTTATGGACAGAAAAGTAAATTGTGTTACCATATATACTCGAGTATAAGCTGAGTTTTTTCAGCACAAAATTTGTGCCGAAAAACCCGAACTCGGCACAAATTTTGTGCCGAAAAAACTCGGCTTATATGCAAGTATATATGGTATATTACCTATTTCCATTGGCTTCTTTCTGTCATTCTCACCACCATATCCTTTTCAGTGAACAAAGGCATGGATTCATCGTCATCTTTACAAAACCAAAATCATCAGTGGCCAGTGATAACGATTACCCATTGTGCCTGCCATGCCTAGGAAGATACCCTAATCTAGAGCTTCTTCTTTTTTTTTTTTTTTTTTTTTCTCCAATTGTCATTTTATTGCAAGACGGTGGAATTAATTACAAATTTAAATCATAACTTGTAACCTTTAGTTAGGCAGCACATTTTAACAAAAGCAAATCTTTTATGCAAAAGTAATTATGTAACATTTCTGTCTATACTCAAGTTACAGTTTACCTTTCCTAATCTAGAGCTTCTATATGATTTACTTGTTCTTAAATCCTGTGCATGGTAAACTCTGAAAACTGTATATTAATTTGACAGTATGCAATCTTTTTCCCTTGAATGGCTACAAAAATCTATAATGTCTACCTAGAACAACAGATAATTCACTTGTGCTTCATCAGCCATATCTTAATTTACCACCCAGATCCTTTCCTCCCATTAGACACAATCTCTAACATAGAAACTAAAATAACACAATAATGGATGCTTAACAGTGGCTATTTAACCTTTTGGTATAAATAGTAACTTGGGATTATATGTATAAATATCTGTATTTCTTTGATGCTGGAGAATTCAATTTTTCATGTGTAACTTTTATGCTGTTAAGTGCAAGAAGGTTCATATTATAGTACTTACAAGTTTCTCATTTTGTTTTTATATAGTACACTTGGGAATATCCATTAACTCAAATTAAGTAGCGCTTTTTTTTTTTTTCCTAATATATCTTATAATATCTGACAATTTCCTCTACTACCGATTTATAATGAGAATTTGATTAACAGAAAATAAGAATTTAATATTTTCACCTCACTAATAGTAAAGAAATAAAAATTAGAATTAGATATTTTTAAACTACCAAATTGACAAAAATTAAAAGCAAAAAGTTAATATTTGGTATTGGAAAGTGTGTAGTGAAGTGATATTCTCCTTTGTTGAAGATAGTAATTTAAATTGATACAGTTTTGTGGTGTGAATTCTAACAATGTTTACAAAGGTTCTGAAAAATATTCATGCTATAAACTTATAAATGTCCTAGGAATTTATTTTTAAAATTATGAGAGAGCCATGTACAGACTTACATATAATTTCATTTTGATGAAATTTTACCTTATTTTATATATTATCTCTCTCTCTCTCTCTCTACATATATATATATGTCATACAATATAATTATAATAGTAACTCATATAAACATCATCAAAATTTTGAAAGAATAGGATGATTATTGCTTAAATTATGGTGTATTCTTATGAAGGAATAGTATACAGGGCCATCATTCAGATATACATATTCTGTGACATAAATATATATTTTGTCTCTGTCCCTCTTCTCTGACTCACAGCTCCTAATCCCTCAGAATTGCTAAAGAAATGTGTCTTTTCTGCTAATGAGATGTCTGGTGGCTGGGGGCTCCTTGGATAGCCTCAGGATGGGGTCAGGATGCCAGGGAGTCCAATGATGTGATTGGAGGGTCTAAACTTTCAGCCCCACCCCTCAGGAGGGGAGAGTTGGGCTGGAGAATGACTCAGTCACCAGTGGCCCATGAATTAATCTATCATACTTACATAGTGGAGCCTTCCTATAAACATAAAAATTCAAAAGCACGGAGTTTGAAGATCTCCCAGGTCGGTGAACATGTGGAGTTGCTGGAAGGATGACAGGCCCAGAGAGGTCAGGGAAGCCCGTCATCCCTTCTTTCATACCTTGCCTTCTGTGTCTCCTCCATCTGGTTGTTCCTGAGTTATATAGCCTTTTATAAGCAGCCAGTAATCTGGTAAGTAAATTGTTATCTGTCCTAGTAAATAATCGAACCCAAGAAGGGAGTTGTGGAAACTTCTGATTTCTAGCTTGTTGGTCAGAAGACGTATAGGTGACAACTGAAACTGGCAAGTGGAATTAGAAGTGGGGGACAGTCCTGTGGAGATTGAGCCCTTAACCTGTGGGTTATGATGCTGTCTCCAGGTAGATGATGTTACAACTGTTCAAGTATAGGACTCCTAGTTGTTATCTGCAGAGAATTGAAGAATTGGTTGTCATGGGCAAAATTTTCACATACTTCAGTGACTAGAATTGAAGTGTTAAGAGTTGTCTTATTCTGTTATATGATAATACCTGAAATGTGGTAATTCATGAGAAAGAAAATGTATTTCTTGCAGTTTTGGAGGCTGGGAAGTCCAATGTTGAGGGGATGCATCTTATGAGTCTTCCTGATGGTGGTGATTCTCTGCAGAGCCCTGAGGTGGCTCTCACACAGTGAGAAGGATGAGCATGCTGGCTCAGGTCTCCTTTCTTCTTATAAAGCCACCAGTCCCATTCTATGGTGATCCATTTATCCATAATTCCATGAATGAATTAATCCATCTGTGAGGGCCGAACCTTCATAATCAAATCAACTCTTAAAAGGCTTACTTCTCAATACTGGTACATTAGAGACTATATTCAGCATAAGTTTTGGAAGAAACAAATATTTAAACTATGGCAGCAGTGGAGAGGAACACAAGTTTGTTTTTCCCATACATATGCCTCGAGCTATTGTTAGAGATATATAAATAGAAACTAGTAGACAGAAATATAAAACACTACAAAATTATCAGTGACTATTTCTAAGTAATGGGATTTTTTTTTTTTATTTACACTTTCCTATATTTTCTTTGAAACTTTTATGACTGTCAATTATTTTATACCTTAGGAAAATGTTACCACAACTCCCCAAAAAAGACTATGGAAAATAATAAAAATAAGCCGAATATTAAGCAAAATATTTTGCCTTTCCTTATGATATTAATTCACAATCTTCTTGAGTCTGCTGGTTTGCTTGCTATCGCTGAAATGATGTAGAGTTTTTCTGTTTGGGTTTCTTGGCCTCAGTCATGAGTCCAGACACTTTTAGGATTATTCCCACCCTAACGATATTATCTGAGGGACCACAGAGGAATTCAGTAGCCTGAACTTAGCCATGTGCTGGCCTTTCCCATTTATTGTGAGACAAGGTCACTTGCCAATTATCTGTGCACATCATGAAGCAAAACCTGTTACTTTCTTTTCCTCTCCCTCAGGACTTTTTCCTGTCCCTGATTTTGTGCAGAGAAAATTGTTACTCTGTGTTTCATATGGGAATTCACTTTCTTGAAAATATTTGTCTTTCCTCAATATGATGCTTCTAGTGCTATACCCTGGTCTCCATCCTAATGCTAAACTTCCAGCTCTCTGTGTCATGCCTATCCAAGAGACCATTACACAAGTTTGTTTGTAACACCACTCTTGATATTTTAATATTGCCCTAATGAATGGGAAAGTTGGTTTGATATGGCAGATAGCAACCCCTTGTTAATTTCATGAAAATATCTCCACCATTCACATTCTTTATATGTTGATTTTATTTTATTGCATAGGAATTTTTAACATATATTATTAATTTTCAGTGTTCTTGGATTTATTTTGCTGTATCAAACTAAAAAGTGTCTTTTATTTATAGATTAAAAAAAATTCTGTACCATTTTTAGTTGGAGGTTGCTGTCTTTTAGATTATCTAAGAGAGAAAGCCATGTCCTGGGGTTTACTCTAGAAGGGTAATAGTGCTCACAGTTTTTACGACTGATTTGTGGCTTTCACTGGTAGCGTCTCCACATCTGGTACTAGGATTGGGACTGATTGGGAGGATCTTGACTTGGGAAAAAGACAAATTGAGATTTAAAAATGAAATGTTCATCTGGGGGAGATGAGTTGACTCAGAAATACGGTGGCTAACTGCAAATGATGAAAAATGGCATCCTATCAGAACAAACAAACAAACAAATAAACAAACAAAAAAAGCTTACAGGATTCCATTGGTGTAGTCAATGAATGCTGGCAGCTAGAATGTTTTATATTGAACTTTAATTTATTTTCCTTGGTGCCACTACATTATTTTAGCTTCTAGACTCAGCATTTTTTGGCAACTGTAATCTGGGTAACAAAGAGATATCCAAATTCATGTTTTGGAGGTGAGTTTTTTCATAGAATGTTAGACAGTTAGAATACTTCACTTTCAGAATATATATATTATATAAGGGGGTCTTAAAAAATTCAGAAATACTTGGATTAGAGATTAGTTTTCCTGAAGTCATATAAGACGAGGTTCTATTTACTGTTTCTTAAATTAAAGGGAAAGGTAATTCCAGAAGGGTAGGTATAAATTAAGTATAACTCCTTTGCAGTATATTTATATTTTTTGCCAATTGCTATGCAGTTCTAGCTACACAGTTTTTTTAAATGAACATCCCTTTCATTTTATTTATGTATTTTAGTTTGTCTTATAAAATTGCATTGCTGAATTAATTTTAGGCTCTCTTTTTTTCTATAATCCTAATTTCTTTACACTCACCCCAAACTACTTTAAATTCTGCTTTTAGAGTTTTGTTGTTTAGCTTCTTAAGTCCGCTGCAAAAAAATCCCACAAGTGTGGTGACTTCAAATGATAGAAGTGTGTTCTATCACCATCCTGGAGGCTAGAAATCTAAAATCAATTTATCAGTGGCCCCAGGTTCTCTCAGAAAGCTCCAGGGAGGAGCTGCCCTTATTCCTTCTCAGCCATGGTGATTGCCGGCAAACCTCGGTACTTCTTGGCTTGTGGCAGCCTGACTCCAACCTCTGCCTCTGTTTTAACCTGTTGCTTTCCCTTTGTGGCTGTGTCTGTGTCCAAATTTCCCCTTTCTTAATCTGGACATCAGTCATATTGAATTTAGGGCCCAGTGTAATTCAGTATGACCTCATCTTAACTTGATTACATCTGCAAAGACCTTATTTCCAAATGAGGTCATATTCACTGGTTCCAGGTGGACATAAAATTTTCTGGAACAGTATTCAACCTAGTACAAGTATATTTTAATATATCACCTTGTATATTGTCTTCTTTGTTACACAGACCTATAGAATCATAGAACTTATATTGCCACTAGGATTTAAGAGTGAAACAAACAAACAAACAAACAACCTTGTTTTATTTATTAAGTAAGCAAACACGCATGAGTAGGTGCTATGTGTCAGATATCATTTAGACATAAGGATGTGTCTGACCTTCACCTCATGGGATTCTTCACCTCATGGGGCATTCTAGTGTGGTGGGGTACAGTAGACAAATAATAAACTAGTAAATAATTAGATAACATCACTTCAGATATTCAGGAGAAAGTAAATATAAGATGAAAGAAGAAAAATTCACGGGAAATGGTATTACTGAAGAGGTGACATGTGAACAGAGATCTGAGGGAGGAGAAACAGACAACCATGTGAATTTCCAGGTAAAGACATTTTACAGAGATGTTGCTGTCAATATAAACACCTTAAGTGATGACATATTCATCGCCTATTCAAGGTATTGCAAAAAGTTGAGTTCGTGTGGAACATAATAAACAAAGGGGGAAATGTAGGCCAGAAAGCCACAGAGAAGGACAGGGGTGAGGTTATATAGGATCTTATCATGTCAGTAATTCAGATTTTATTTTAATTATAAGAGAAAGTCACTGGAAGGTTATAAATACAGAAAAGGTATGATCTGATTTTAGCCATTAAAACTTGTTCTATAAGTAGTTCTTATAACCATTCTCCATGATTCTGGAAGAATTACAGTGTTCTGTATGTCAGGAAAGCCTGGAAATACAACCTTGAAATAATATATATAAACTCTGAAATGTCAGTTGTGTGACACAATAAAAATTTTTCTCAGAAGCCATCACTTTACCAGTCTTCAAACTATACTACAAGGCTATAGTAACCAAAACAGAATGGAACTAGCACAAGAACAGAGATACAGACCTATGGATCAGAACAGGGAACTCAGAGATGAAGTCATCCTCACACTGACATCTGATCTTTGACAAAGCAGATAATAACATGCACTGGGGAAAAGAATCCCTATTCAATAAATGGTGCTGAAAAAAACTGGATAATCATATGTAGAAGACAAAACAGGATCTGCACCACTCACAAAAATTAACTCAGAATGAAAAAAAAACTTAAACCTAAGACATGAAACTCTAAGAATTTTTAAAGAAAAAGTTGTAAAAACTCTTATAGACATCAGCATACACAAGGGATTTATGAAGATGATTCCAAAGGCAATTTAAGCAACAAGAAAAATAAATATATGGGACTTGATCAAATTAAAAAGCATCTGCATATCCAAAGAAACAATCAATACAGCGAATTGACCACCTACAGAATGGAAGAAAATATCTGCATGTTATACTGAATAAAGGGCTGATAACCAGAATCTATGAAAAACTCAAGCAAATCAGTAAAAAAAAAAAAAAAAATATTACAACAACCCATAAAAAAGTGGGCAAAATGCATACACAGAAGGTTTTCAAAAGAAGATAGACTAATGGCCAAAAAACACATGAAAAAAAGTTCAACAACTCTAATCATCATGTAAATGCAAATCAAAATCATAATGAGATGTCAGCTAATTCCAGTGAAAATGGCTTTTATCAAAAAATTTCAAAACAGCAGATGCTGGTGTGGATGTGGAGAGAAAGGGAGACTTATACAGTGTTGGTAGGACTGCAAACTAATACAGAATCTATGGAAAGTCCAATGGAGACACCGGACACAACTAAAAGTAGACTAACATTTGATCCAGCAATCCCACTGTTAGGTAAAAAGTCTTTTCATCAAAAAGACACGTGCACTTAAATGTTTATTCCAGCACAATTCACAATTGCAAAGATGTGGAACCAACTCAAGGGCTCATCAATACATGAATGCAGTAATAAAATGTGGTATATGTATACCATGGAGTACTACTCAGCCATAAAAAAATGATGAATTAATACCTTCTGTAACAATTTGGATTTAACTGGATTCCATTCTTCTAAGTGAAGTATAACAAGAATAGCAAAAACCAAACATGACACATATTCACTATTATTAAATAATTGGAACTATTGGTCAACAATAGTAAACAAACTTGTCAACCCTCATGTGCGCTTACAGCAAAAAAACTCAATGGAAATCAAGCAGGTGGGAAGAAAGAGGAGGGGATGGGTAAATTCACACCTAACAGGTATATTGCACATTATTCAGGTGATGGGCACACTTATAACTGTTACTCAAACTGTAAAAAAGCAATAATGCAACCAAAACGTTTATATTCTTATAATATTCTGGAAATAAAAAGGATTTTCTCCCTCATACAAAGTCTGATACAGCTCAGGAGTCTTCTCCACCCTGCAGCTGCATTAAGAACATGTACTCCCCAAGGATTCCAAGACAGAGAAAGAAAGAAGACTGGATTGTGTAAGATATGGCTTACGTGGCAACTGCTTACTCTCTGCCGACCTGAGCTCAGTCACACAGTACCATACATCCAGCAAGGGAGCCTAGGAAATTGTTCTTCTTGTGTGTCTAAGGAGATGAAGCAGATGTTCCTGCCAAGCTACATAAAGAAAGATTACTCTGACTTGTGGCTTCTTAGAACCATTTTATTCTTTCCATTCCATTCTTTAGGAATGGTGAAGCAAGACCTTCATGTCTTTTCTGGGTCTTGGCGTCAACTAACAACCAGGAACTTCATTAATCTGACATTATTCCAAGCCTCGACCGACTTCCTACCCTGCTTGGGTTTTTGCTACAGTGAGGATCTTTTCCTTGGCCATTCTGGATTAGGTTTGCCTTACTTCAATACATTGAAATAGTCTATGTCAAAGAAATTTTCCTAAGATGGGGATTTAGAATGATGTATATCCCTTACAAGTCAGAACCTGAAAGATAGCAACTTGGCATAGGCAGAATGAAGTGTAAGCAGCTGACTCTTTTCCTCCATTAAGTGAAAAGACTGATTCGGTGACAGCCACTGATAAGTCATCTCCCTGAAACTTTGTGGTCAGAAAAATTGTACTTTCCCCTCCATTTTTCTCTAATTGGACCATTTATCCTCTGAGAGATGGGAAGCTTCCTATTTCAGATTCACAAAGGGAAAATTATATTAATAATTACTGTGACTTAGGAGGAAGTTGCCTCTAAGCCAATAATAGTACAAATATTGGTGATACTGACAGTATTTACTGTTTACAATAATTTTGGGGGACCAGGCATTGTGATAAGTTATTTAGAATATATTTTTTCTTTTAACCTTCACCACAGACTTATGCAGTAAGAATCATACAAAAGTTATTGAAACTTCCCAGTCACTCTCTACTAAACAGTGAACTAGTATGCAAACCCAGGAATTTCTGACTCTGAATCTTGTTCTATTATTAATCATGAGAGAAGGAGGAAAAAAAAAGATCCTGTTTTTACTTTGATTCATCGATATACAAAGAGTTAAGTTGAATATTTCATAGCCATTCACTAATTTCCATAACATCTGGAGAAAATTCTATAGTTTGGGTCTTTTTATGACAAGCAAATTGAATGTGTATTACCTTCTTTTTCATTGTTAGACATGACTGTTGTGAAAAATTCCCCATGCTATGGAAGTATGAGCTCTTGCTTCCTTAGGCTCTGGCTACCCATCATGCCTTTTCAGATAGTGACTCCCCAGGACTGTCACTCCATGTTGATAAGCCCTCTGAGGCTATTTTATTTGTCTTTGAACCTCTTATATTGCTTTGTGAATAGTATGCTTTAAACCAATATTTGTTAAGTTAGTAAACTGATTTTTCTTTATGTGCCTCCATGGTTGAAAATTTACAGGAAGAATAGTGTTGATACCTTTTAAAAAGACAACATGCAGCTCAATTCATAATAACAAAGTCATGGAAGAAGCCCAGTGCCCATCAACCCATGAATGGATTAATAAATTGTGGTATATGTATACCATGGAATATTATGCAGCCTTAAAAAGATGGAGACTTTACCTCTTTTATGTTTACATGGATGAAGGTGTAACACATACTACTTAGTAAAATATCTCAAGAATGGAAGAAGAAGTATCCAATTGTACTCAGTACTATTATGAAACCAATTTATTATCACTCACACTTTCATATGAAAGACGAATCACAACTATAGCCCAGGAGGAAGGAGGGAAGAAAACGGGGATGGGAGGGGAGTGAGGAGGTTTGATAGACAGAGGTTAAACAGTGGGACCACACCTATGGTGCATATTGCAAGGGTACATGTCAAATCTATTAAGTATAGAGTATAGGGCAGCGCCTGTGGCTCAAAGGAGTAGGGCACCAGCCCCATATACTGGAGGTGGTAGTTTCAAATCCAGCCTTGGCCAAAAACTGCAAAAAAAAAAAAAAAAAAAAAAAATTATAGAGTATAAATATCTTAACACAATAATTAAATAATGAGGTGAAGGCTATATTAACTAGTTTGATGTAAGCATTCCAAATTGTATTTAAAATCAGCACATTGTACCCCATAAATGCATTAATGTATACATGATCTATGTGTTTATGATTTAATACAAAAAAATTAATAATAAAAGAAAAGACAACATGATGTATGCTTTTGTCTGTAGTCAGAGTATTCTCTGGGATTTTTTCCCCCTATTATGTATATAATGCATGATCGTTGTGGAAAACAGAAAATACTGATATGTTTTGTATCAAATATACACATATATGTGTGCACGTATAAAATGGGCTCCTGTTGGTACACAGTTTTTATTTTTTTTAATTTCTCCTTTGCTTGCCTATCAGCTATCATTCAGCTAAAAAAGATTAAGAAATCCCTTCCTAAAAAATATCTAATATCATATGAGTAGTCTATACAGTTTTCATAGTTTATTTTTCTAGAGAGAAACCGGTGAAACCAGGTCTAAATCTCCCTGTGAAATAGTTTAATAAGTTTTTACTAATGTTCCAGTAAAATATTTTTGCCTCAAAAATCAACAAGGTGGCTCAAGGTAAACTTCTTTTTTACGTGTAATCCGTATGTTGTACATTTATGCCAAAAAATAAAATAAAAATCTTCTGGTAAATAGCCAAACAAAACAAGACCCCTTTATTATGAATGCAGGCAAAAACTAAGAATAATTAAATAATCATTTAAACCCATAAACACAGCACATGAACACACAGTTTCCTTAACTTTAAACCATAAGAAATTAATTACAGATTCACTGCTAATGAACATATGGGATAAATGCTGACACTCAACTGGTTTCAGTTCAGTGATGGCAGAAACAAAGCAGTGCTCACAGACGGATGGTGGGGGAAACATTAGTGAGTGGGGGCCAGGAAACAAGATTCCTTCATAACTATGGAAAACAGTTCCAAAATATTCAGACAGAAAGAAAAGAGCTCCAAAATTCATCCCATTCTGAATATGAGCAGACCTACTCCATCACCACCACCTGCTGTCTCCACCTCTAGAAGAAGCTGCAATGTCTGAGGAAGGAGGAGCAGAGGGGAGAGAGTGGGCAGATAGGTGCCAGAAAAGAACCATGGCTTCAGGGTAAAGAGAAAACACCCACCAAAAAAATAAAAAAGGAAAAGATGAGAAAAGAAAAAACAGTATTGTATCTAGAGAAAAAGTGTCATGAACTTGAAACAGATATCCCTACAAAGAATGCAAGAGTTAAACCAGAGAGTAAGTCGCTGAGTGAGTGCAGAGAAGTTAAGATGGTGATCCTGTATGTCCTTTTCTGTTTAAATATGCTGACGATTTAAAATGCTCTCATTGAAGATGCAGGTCATGAAGACATTCACCTTTTAATATGCTGAGTTACAATGTCAGACTCTAAAGAAATCACTGCAGCAAGATCCATATCACTTTATCTTTAGCATTCTTAAACCTCACTGAAAACAGAAGACAGCTATGATCAGCTTCATATTTATTAACAAGATGTAAAAGCAAGTGATTCCACCTGGTGTTATAAAATAGTGAAAGCCGCCCCCTATATTACCTGGGATAAACAAATTCCTCTCCTATTTCTATTCATATCCACAATCATCAGTTCATTGTTTATCACCTGGGGTGAGTGAATTATTCATGATTAAATGTTTGTCAGTTCATATTGGTGGTTCTTCCTATTGAATCACTTTCCTATTCTTATTCATCTGTGTTTAGATTCATCGAAAATAGGTCTTAATTTGCCTATGAAATGGAGCAACCCTAAACATTTTTGTGTCTACATATGATATCTACCTTTCTACTTGTAGTAACATATAAAAAATTATTCTCTAGATGTTTTCATTTCTTTTGAAATTAGGTCCCTTTGATAGTCTTCTTAGTCCTAAAAGCATTTTTCATGAGCTTACATGACCTCTAACTCTATGCTAATAGAGATTTTCAACTTAATATGGATACTAATAAATTAACTTCCACTATGATTTTCATTTTCCCATCTGTCAGAAATTTACCAATCTTAAAAAACAAATCAGGCATTCACTTTCAATTATGTAGTATAAACAAATCTAGGCAATAATAGTAATTAGAGAATGTAACCGACTAGATAAGTTGTCATATTTTAAATAAAAAGCATGCCTAGAAAACTGTAATTTAAACATCTGTGGCTCAAAGGAGTAGGGCGCCAGCCCCATATACCGGAGGTGGCAGGTTCAAACCCGGCCCCGCCAAAAACTGCAAAAAATAAAATAAAATAAAATAAAAAATAAACAATAATGTAAATAAACTCTAGGAAAGCATGATAAACTACATACTACACTTTAAAGGCAGTTGAAAACTTATTTTAAAAGTTTTACCTACCAATAATTATTTTTCAATTTTTTAAAAATTATTGTATATGTTTATATATATAAATTGTAAAAGTGCTACATACCTCTCTAGTGAACATCACTAGGTCACCTTCAAGGTACTTCCCTTGGGAAGCTAGACACTGATCCCAGAGCCTAGTCCACCCTTCAAATTACTTTTTCTAGGATGAGTTTGTGAACTTAATTATCAGACCTCCTACCATGATAGCTCTGATGTCCATTCCAGAAAAGAGTTCCAGAATTGCACTGAAGGGTGGACTAGGTGTTGGCATTGGTGCATAGCTTCCCAAGGGGAGACAATGTCTGTAGTGATATTCAGCAATGAGGTATGTAACACTTTTTCTAGGACAAGTTCACAAATTTAATTGTCTAACCTTGCATTTATGGCTTACCATCTGATGTTTTGGTATAGGTATACATTGTGGAATGATTAAATAAGGCTAATAAACATATTCATCACCTCACATGCTTATCATTTATTTGTGCTGAAAGCATTTAAAATCTACTCCTTCAGCACTTTTGAAATGTCCAGTACATTATTATTAACTATAGTCACCATACTATTCAATAGATCACTAGAAATTATTCCTCCTATCTAACTGAAACTTGAAACTTTTGTATATTCTTCTGGGTATATGAAAGGAAGTTTCAGTTTAGGCATTTCCTAAGTAAATCTTCCAGTGCCCAAAAGAGTATATAATTGTATATAGATCACTATTGTACTAAACAGGTATACCTTTTAAGCATTGCAATTACTAGTTCTGATTGGAAGGGCGTTTAATTATTACTCTGCTGATGTTGAGAAAGTATAATGGTTAAAGGTATACCCACTAAAGTTTAGCTGTTTATATTCAAAACATAACCTCTTCAGATGCAGTGGCATGTGCCTATAATCCCAGCTACATGGGAGGTCAAGGTGGGAGAATCACTTGAGGTCAGTAGGTATAGAACAGCCCGGGCAGCAGAGCAAGATGTTGTCTCGATGATGATGATGATGATGATGATAAATAAATAAAAATATTCCAGCCTCTCCACTCTCCACTTGCCAGCTAAGTAACTGTGACTCAATTTCCTTTGATGTAAAATGAAGAAAAACTAGTTATTTGGGGGGAAAAATTACTTTCAGGACCAAAAGACATGACATGATTCATGTACATATTTAAACATTGTATTATGACAAGCATCTGATGAATAATTACTTTGATAAATAACTTTAAAGCAAGGGAAATACCCTATTCTTATAAGGGAAGATGTAGGGAAAGGTGTCCAAAGAGGAAAATTGGACTTTACAACTCTTATAGTAGGGATGCTATTGTCTCCTTGTTATCCACAAGTTTGTGACTATTTTATCCATATGTTCCTTGTGTATATCCGAGGAACACAGAGTTTAAGAGAAGAGAAAATCAAAGTTGGGTTATTTTTCCATGTGAAGATCTGTTTAGGCATATTATCTAATCTAGGGCCCTTGTAATAAGTAAAGAAGGAAAAGTCCAATTATTTAATTATTTCCTTTATTCTTTTTTATGTCTCTATGTTGTATAGTATTTATAGAGTTTTTTAAAAATCTGTCATGGGTAATAAAAATTGATCTACTTTCTCCTTTAGCTTCAGTGACCCCACTCTTTCCTGGTTCTCCTCCCACCTCTCTGGGTGTTTCTTCTGTCTCCTACATGGAGTCTTAACGTGAATTCTTATAATTTTGTGTTGTCTCAAGATGTATTTTTGTATATAGATTTAATGGTCTCTTAACAAAAGCAGGGCTTTGCCACCCTTGACACACTGTCCAGTTCTCTGCTTTCTCCACTTCATCAAAGAGGTTGACCAAGATTTCCACCCTACACAATCACCACCCCCATGGGGCAGCTAAAGACAGCCTATTTGACTCGCTCCACTGACCTCCACATCCTGCACAAGCTGTGCAGGTATGACACAGGGACCCCTTCTGTGTCACAGTCTGACTCCCTGGGACTCATGACTGCCTACTCTAAACCCACCAGTTAGAACTCCCTGAGGGAAACACATTGGGGTAATGGGCTAGACTCTAGTAAAGGCTGTGGTCCATGGGTCCTTATCTCTCCACCTGCTGGTTGAAGAGGCATCCACGTCCCTGCCAACTCTTCTGTCCTCATTGGCTCTGGATACATGCTGTCCTCTTCTCTTTGCTCTGTGATTTTGTGTGTTTTGTTGTGCTGCCTCCTCTGTCTCCCCTGACCATCACACTTGAGCCTAACTCCTCTCCCAGTTAGGGCTTTCCTGGCTACATTTTAGTTTACTTTTGTTTTATTTTGAGACAGAATCTCTTTCTGTCACTCTGGGTAAAGTGCTGTGGTGTCATCATAGCTCACAGAAACCTCAAACTCTTGGGCTCAAAAGATATCTTGCCTCAGCCTCCTTAGTAGCAGGACTACAGACACCTGCCATGATGCCTGGGTAGTTTTTCTATTTTTAGTGGAGACAGAGTCTCACTCTTGCTCAGTTTGGTGAAGTATTTATTGAGAATCTACTATGTGTTGGCCCTGCTCTCAGACCCTGGACAACAGGGTAAATATGCCCTTTCCTTCAGCTACATACAGATAATTTTTAAAAATATATGTATTACACACCTACACACACACACACACACACACACACGTGTTGTGTATATGTGTCCTGATTAGTCATATAAGGACGTTAAAGCTACCAACATTTCAATTTCAACTTGGAAAATGTATTAAAAATATTCTTGTCTCACTTGCATATTCATTTATTCATTCATTCAATAACTATTCCTTGGTGTCTCTTTAATGCCTTCATGATAAAGTTAAGACTCATTAGTATTACATACAAGTGCCTTTGTGATCTTATCTCTGCCTCTGTCTACAGCTATATTCTCCACCACTCTTTCGTATATCTTTTATACTCCAAGAACCAGTTTTGTGTGCCTTATAATCTTGTCTCCTGCTTGAAGCATGGCATTTCTATCTCCACTTTGGGGAATATCCTTTCTGCCTCCCTCATGGAAACTGAAACTCACATGTTCAGAATAACTTGTACTGACCCGATGACCTTTCAAGTTGTTAGAGAACTCTAATCACACATAAATCTATCTTACCAGCCGTCCAGTTGTATAATTGTTTATATTCTTATTCCCACTGGGAACTTCCTAACACATCCCCATCATATTTACTTTCTTTCACAATGGCTGACACATAAGAGCAATTTATAAATGTCTTTTGAATAATTGAGTATATTACCCCGCAAGAGCTTGGGTCAGATGCTGCAGAGATATTTTGGGCTGTGGTGAACAGGATGTTTCATTTCTTCTATTCTTCTGAAGACATCTGGAATAGTGGCCTAAAACTACTGTGAAAGATTTCATAAATTAGATTGAATTTAGCATCAAGGTCAACAAAATTTCAATGAAATTACCATCTTTGGAGGCATCTAAAATTCTTATGTAGCAACAAAAATATCAAAAACAGAGGAAGGTAGTTGATCTAACTTTTTTCTTAGACTGATGAGCACAGCTTTTTGTTGCAAATGGGAAGGCCAGCACATTTTGAAATCTGTTCAGTTCACTCAAAGGGCAGCATGCCTCAAAATATTCATTCTTGAAACTCACCTTTACCTCATCTGTCTGTATAATACTTGGCAGTTCTGAGAACTGATAAAATCTCTGAGGCTCATTGTGCCTGCTTTCTCTCACTTTTTTTTTTTTTCCTGAAAAAAAGGGAGTATCTGGAAAATGCCAAACATTGAAAATGATTGTAGCTGTTGTAGCTGGTGAGGTTAATTTCATTTGTCTAAACAAAGTGAAAACAGAGAGTGATCTAATCAATTTACAGATGCTAGAGCAGTAGCCCCTGTCTGGTTTGTGAGTTAGAGCCTTGGGACACAGCACAGCAATCTTCAGCTTCACAAATTTCTCAGGGCTCTTTTTATAAATACTATGCATCCCAAAAAATCTGACTTGAAAAAATTAGAATTCTTCAAGCAAGGGGTCATTTAGCAACACTCGCATCTGAAAGGCTGCTTATTGCAAATTACAGATAGTGCTCAGCATAGAGAGTGTGCTTGTTAATTGCTTCATTGTGAGGCAATAAATATATAAACCTAGATTGAAAATTACTAGCACATGGAGGAAATGGGATATTTTATATATGCACACATATATAATTCTATTATACAATATTATGTATGTGGTGTCTATTCAAAGCCAGACGACCAAATAGCATAAATCATGTAGGAATTAAAATTCAGTTTTACTTTAAATAATTATATAATGTTCTAAAACCTTCTAAAGCTATAGAGAAGTTAAACTTCCATTAGGAAGGCTGTTGTAGAATACTGCATTGTTCATTAATTGTTGCTTGAAGATTGAGTATGAAGTAATGGATTCTATGGCACTTGCATAATATTTTATATTTGCAAAGTGCTTTGCAATGTGTGTCCATTAAATGTTAACTGGCCTTACATACAATACAGATGAGAATAGGAATCCTTATATGCAGAAGGACAGCTTATTGGAACATCTTTAAATGAGATAAGAAACCTTTTCACTAACTACATATGTCCTGCAAATGACTTACCTGCCTACATTTGCCTTTTAATGAATAGTCTTTGAAGTTAAAAGTTTTAAATACTAGCCATTTCTCAATTTTCATTTGGATCTTGGAACAGAAACTGCACTGATTCCAAGAATCCCATATTTTTTTCTCATCAATATTCATCCTACGTTGTCCGTTTACCCTGTATTTTCATGCATGTTAGCAGTAATATATTTTTCTTCAACTCTGTATGGTATAGAAAACCTTTATCAGTTGAAAGGAATTTAAAATTTAATAATTTTTTATTGGTCTTTGTATTTTTTGTGTCAAAGGTTTTCAGGCCTTTTTTATTACTTAAATGTGTCAATCCTTCTGTAGGAATGATCAGTGTTTTAAAAAATACATTATCTCTTCTCCTTTCCTATCATATCATACTTATGAACATGGGGCCTTTTCATAAATAATAGATTTGTAATTATTATAATTTTCTTTAAAATATTGTATTGGAAGGACATTTTTAGAGGGTCTTGTTTAGTTTTAAACAAAGCTGGATGAACTGAAATAGGGCATGTCAAACCTACCAGGTAGAAGAAGCTACACAAATCACTCCTTGAATATCCTAATGCACAGTTGTTATTTGTTGAGAAATAGTTATTAATATAATTTGTGTGAATATCTGCTGAAAAAAGTAACAATTATAAGTGCACATACAGTTCAATTATATGGTAAGTTGTCTGATTCTTTAATCAAACCAAAGCATTCACATCTTTGACTGGAGTCAGGAAGACTGAACAGAAGGCACTAAGAATAGGTCAAGTGACAGGTCAGAAGCACTGGAATAAGAGGGGATGATGGGGGTGAGAAAGAGAAGGTGAGGTCAGGGAAAGCCTGCGGAAGATTCATCCTGGTGAGACAACATACGGAACAGAAGTACCAGGAAAGACAGAGAAAGCACTGTGGGAAAAATCAAGCCACAGAGCAAAGACTGTCCCTTGAATTTAAGATATTTCAGATTTGGGGAAGAGATGTCTGAGAAATATATGGAAACATATGCTTTTCCAGAAGAAGAAAGGTTAGGGGGAAGTAATGATTTACAAGTCATCTATGCAGTTATCTCTGTGGGTCTATTTTACACAGAGATTTGGGTTTGCAAAGTCAAGAAATAAGTTCTGTATTATTATTTTCTGGGTACTTTACTAAGCTGAGGGAAAGGTAGCATAGCCACCATATCACATACAATTATATTAAAATAGAGAAAGACTTTAGAAATCAAATCATCAAAGTACAATTTAGAACTGTTCCATGAATTCTTTTTTATTTTTTTCAGATTAATATGAGGGTACAAATGATTTGGTCACATTGTTAGTAAAGTTCAAGATGAAGTTGAGCCCCTCACCCAGGAGGTATGCCATATACCCCAACGTGGGGCCCATTAGGTGAGAGCTCACCATTCCTCCTCTTTCTCAGTCTTTTTCTCGTGTGGGTGTAGTTATTCATCTACTGGTTTCATATTCGTATTGAGCACATTCGATACTTGCTTTTCCATTCTTATGATATTTTACTAAGAAGCATGTTCTACAAGTCCATCCAAGTGAATATAAAAGATGTGAAGGTTCCATCTTTTGATGCTTGCTTAGTACTCCATGGTATACACCACAGTTCATTAATCCATGCATGGATTGATGGACACTTGGGGTGATCCATGTGCTGGTGATTGACAAAAACAATGAATTGACGAGTTCTTTTTTTTGAGACAGAGTCTCACTGTCACCCTGGGTAGAGTGCTGTGCTGTCACAGCTCACAGCAACCTCAAACTCAGGGGCTCAAGTGAACCTCTTGCCTCAGCCTCCTAAGTAACTGGGACTCAGTTAGTTTTTTTTTTTTCTTCTTTCTTTCTATTTTTAGTAGAGACAGGGTCTTACTCTTCCTCAGACTAGTCTCAAACTCCTGAGCTCAAGGGATTTACCCACATTGGCCTCTCAGAGTGAAGACCATGAATTCTTAACTGTAATCACTACCTATCTAACTTGTTTTTCCCCAGGCAACTCTTTTTATTCTTCAAATTTCATCATTTTTAAGAGGCAAAGTCCTTTCCTTGAGGGAAAAGTTCAGGTTGGGGTTAGCTTCAGAGTCTAGAGTGTGTTGGTTCTTAAAGACTGAATTTTTAAAGTTCTTTTTTCTCTTGTTAACCCTTTTCAATATGGTATTCCTGACAACCGCCTTCTACTTAATAAAGGTAAAAAAGCATTGTTCTGCTTTTGTCATTGTTCTTTCGGCTCTGAGAGTTCTGTCCCAGCCCCTGGGCTCTTCTGATATACTGATTTTTTTTTTTTTAAACTTGGAAGAAAACCAAAAGCAAAAGCAAAATGTTAAAACTAAGCACTCGTACTATATTTTTGTGACCATGAGATCACGAAAGTCTAATCAGAAAAAATCATTGTTTCTTTTTGTACCTCAGCCCTTTGACCTTTGTGGCCACATCTGATTTTTGCTCATTTGCATTGGGTATTTTATTCTGAGCCAGCTGACACATAAGTAATTTCAGGTACAAATTAGCTTCCTGAAACATTCATATTTATCAATTTTACTAAAGCATTTTACAATTTTAAAGTACACTTGAACAAAACCTTAAGTCAATTTAAAATCAAATATGAAAAGAAATTTAACAAAAGCAATATATGCTGTCTGTTTACTATACATTTATAGCACAGGTAAGTAAAATACTATAAGAAGTTACAAAGTAAACAACTTTACTCTTTTCTGTGAATGCACAAGTCAAATGGGTTCTAATATTTAAGTTGTAGGGATGAACATTAATGAGAAAAAAGTCTTAGGTTGAAGATCTGAAAAAAACAAAAGTGTTAGGTAGTTAACTAGAAATCCTGGCTCTTCTAGGGAAGGAGGACAAGGCCCCTGGGCCTCCATCTTGGTGTCTCCAAGCTTAATCCTGTCTGGAGTGATTGATCACACCTGGGGAGGAGGGCTGACTCTACCAATCTACCAATCAGAGCTTAGCATGCCAACTACAAAAGGATGTAGAGGACTCTCTAGCGTAACAACAGGTACAATAGAGTCTTAAAGGTGACCCACAACTGCCTTATGGCTAATTATCATGTCATTAGTTACAGTGTGGTTCACACCCCAATGGCCTCTCAGAGAGGCTTATGGGAGGGAGGTCAGTACACACCGTAAGATGCTGGTTCCAAGCTGACCTCTGAACCATGAGGTAGTTCTGATCCAAGTCATATAAGAGAGAATCCCCAGCCTATGACCTTTGTCTCTTTGCTTATTTGCTGTGGCAATGAAGGCCTGTCCATTGTCTTCACTGTCTTTGGTGAACATATCTTGCTTTGTAAACTTTCTTATTCTGTAAACTTATCTTTCCCTTATGCAATAAACTCTGTGTCATGCTTGCCTTACTTTGGAGTTTCTGGTTATTTTTCAACCAAGAGTGCACCAAGAACGGAGAACCTGGACAGCTGCCTGAAACCCTGACATTTTAGGAGACAGGCAGCTGCCTTGAAACCTAACAAAAGTAGTTGCTACATGTTTGGGACAGCCTCCCAAATAAGAAAAGAGTAAATTCACCTGAAATCAAATGATTAATTAACCATGGGTAGAATTGTATTTGAACATTACAGACACTCATGGAGGATATATTTCAAGTCATACTATTTATGCATTACTCATTATAAGGTAACTATTTTTCCTTTGAATATATTTAGAAAGAAGATTTGTTGGCAGATTTATTAGCAGATTTGTGATATTTTGTCCTATCTCTTGGAAGGCATTGATTCTAACCTACAGAGGAAAGCTTCTTATTTTCCTAGTATGTGCTAAGTTTCAATATCTTCTTTACAGTTCACATTCTAGGTGTAATCTATGTTCTATAGATGATCTTTGTAGTAAAGATGAAAATGTGTTGTAACACTTGATGTGCTAGTGAGAAATTTTGTATATCATGAAAGTTATTTATATAATTTACTGAGACTAAAACAGATATATTGCCAATTTAAATCTTTATATAAGAATGAGAATATGTGTAATTTGTAAAATAGTTCTTGAAAGCTGTTAAATTTGACACATTTCCATGACTTGCATCAATCAATCATGGATTTTTTTAGGGCAAGAGTTTTCAGTTTTATACTAAGAAAGCATACAACAGTACATAAGGCTGAAATTTTTCTTCTTATAGTTATCTCATTAAATCTGTTCAAGGCAATGCATATTTGAAAACATTATTTTCACCATGGTAAATGTGTGAGAGCAGCAACACAGCAATATTTTCATTCTTATGTCAAGATTCTACTTAATATCCAAAGCATTCATGTGCAAAAATTAGTGAGCCAGACCAAGAGGGTGATTTAACAGGGGTGCTTGCCAAATAGTCTGCTGAAGAACTAGAATGAACAACAGAAACCTGAAGGTTAAACCCCATAACTCCTCCCTTTGAGAAGAATCCCCCATCCACACATAGTGTAGGGGCCCTCACTGCCAGCTTTATAGAGACAAATGGTTTAACCACTTCATCCCATGCTCCAGCCATTAACGTAAAGGAAAAACCCATCAGTTCTAGGGAGGAGGTAAGGGTAGGGATGGACAGAGACAGACTCACAACCACGAATTCATCAGCCAAGCCACTATTATTAGTTACAATCCTTTTCTTTGCCTGTTATCAAACTCAGATGGGATAGGACTGGATGGGATATTGGCAGGGTTGCCAGATTTAGCAAACAAAACCCCTGGGTAGCCAGTTAAATTTGACTTTCAGATAAACAATATGTAACTTTTTTCAGTGAATGGATATTTTTCAATAAATAAACAGCAAATAATTTTATTCATTTGGGCATTTAGTATCTTATTCAGCAACTCTACATCTGGGAAGAAAACACAAAAGAGGATAAGTTTGTGAACGATCAGGGAAATGAAATGCTTCGTAGCCTTGGTCATATCACTGTTGCTACGGGAACAGTATCTCCGCAAATCCCTGCCTTCTCTCATCCTCCCTCTCCATCTTCATTATAGGCCCATGTTGAACATTCCTCATGGATGTTGAGGGTCTCTTGGACTCTTTGAGATACGAGGCTTTCACAAGTATATTTTACTACATTTTGTGTTCCAAATTGCTTCTTTGTACAGCTATGTCTTGTTAAAACCTCTTCCTGATGACCATACATTGCCTTAATCCTTCACTGGACCCATATTCTTGCCTTGTAAACACCTGGCTTGTCTTCTGTAATCTAAAAATATGTTGAACCAATGAGGAGAGGAGACCTCCAAAGTGCCTTGAGCTCAATGCTTTCACATATGCCATATGCTTTTACAAGAAGTCTCTCCTCATAAACCAACACCTCTGTTTGACTTCTCATCTAAAATGTACCTGTTGTCATTACATATAAAAACATATTTTGGAGGACTTATGTAAGGCAGATGTGTGACGGGATTCTTAAACTCATGGAGGGCAGCCAGACTTTATAAACCTGGAGAGCTTCAGCCATCATGACTGATAAGGTGATGGTGCACCTGGGAATTCCAGTCCAAGCAGTATTTGCACGTTGTTCACCATTGTAAATAGATGGAGAAATGTTATATGTTTTACCTGTCCATCACTCCTGTGGGGAGTACAGTGCTGTACCTATAGATATTCTAAGTGGTGTCTGCAATCATGCTGAATCTGGTTGGACCCTTGGAAGTTCAAGAGTTAAGGAGAAGCGTTTCACCATTTTCTTCAATGAATTCATGCCTTGGCTCTCCCCCATGCATATAGAATGCAGCTCACATAAAGAGTGAGTGCATGATGTTGTGATCTCATCCTGTAGTTGGACGTTACTTTTTTGGCTCCCACACTTGAAGCAATTTGAATTTCTCAGCAGCTATACATCACCAGTTTTGACAGAATTTGCAGGTTTATTTTTTATTCCCAGGCTAATGGATGAAATGAAATTTGATGAGCTCCCAGAGTTGGACAACCTTCAGAATGCTGAGACATACCAAATGAAGGAAGAAAGTCCTCACTTTTGTTCTCCAAAACTCAGACCTCCCAGGGCCTGTGGCAAAGTCCCTTTTGTCCAGTGAAAAGCCATTGAACTTTGTGAACCAATAAGTGATCCTTACTATTACAAAAGCTTCTGAGATTCTAAGGTCCTTTGTTCATCCCTCTATTCCTCCAGCCAAAGATTGTATTCAAAGTATGAACAAAGTGACTTGCACATGCCAAATGGATTATCAATAAATTTTGTTTCATTTCTGATTGTCCCCAAGACAAAGGACACTTTATAAAACTAGTTCAAATTCTTAGGATTAGGTTTCTTTTGGGTTTTTCTCTTGGTCTGTTTACATTAAAATTCATCTCATCGTTCTTTGATTAAGACTAGTTTCAGGGTTAATAACTCCAAATGTATTCTTGTTGCACTTCTGCTTTTTTTCAAAATTGAGACAAGGTTTCAGTCTTGTCACCCAGGCTAGAATGCAGTTATGTCATCATAGCTCACTGCAACCATCATAGCTCACTGCAACCAGTCTCCTGGGCTCAAGCCATTTTCCTGCCTCAGCATCCCAAGTAGCTGGGAACTACAGGTGTCATAATGTCTAACTATGTTTTCTTTTTCTTTTTTTTTTTTGAAGAGATGGGATCTTACAATGTTCCTTAGGTTGGTTTCTAACACCTGGCCATAACCAGTCCTCTTACTTCAGACCCCTGGAGTGCTGGATTATAGGCATGAGTCACCATGCCTACCTTGCACTTATAATGACATCAAGAAATATAATTTTCAATGAATGAATCTTCAAATATGTTGATTAGGTTTATTATTTCAGATGTAATTTTTTTAAACCTGTTTGAAATGTACAAATGTCTTACTGGTATATTCTGCTTCTTAGCAGACCATAAATAGTAATGAAACATCTCATATTTATTTTTCTTTTATACACTATAATTTTGACCTTGCCTCTGATAATGATTGCTATGTAAAAATAGAAAAGATCCATTGACCTAGATAAAACAACATTTTAAAATGCTGAAAGTAGTGTCAGATTTTAGATTAGATGTTGTTCTGTGCTTCTTCAAGTAAAAATCATATTCAATAGGAAATCTAATAAATATCTGAATGGGGAGAAAACATTGATTCTTGTAGTGGAGGTTTACTTTCTTTATTAGTCAAGCTCAGTAAGAATGGAGGATAGGCGAACATGGAATTGATATGTCTTGATGTATTATGAAACATTACAGCTGAGCTCTACAGCCCATGGGCTGAGGTCAAGTGAAGGTGGAAGAGATGACTTCATGTAAGCTCCTGCCAGAAGCTTGATGGCCGATGTCAACTGTTGACAGCAAGCCAAGTGAATTCACTAAACTTTGGACACTGTACAACAAGTTTGGTCCCTCATGTGTTTGCATAATTGGGCTATATACTCTAGATTACACTATTTATAAACACTGAGGAATTTTCAGGGTGACACAAATTTTATTATGCAGAAATAGAGGTGCTTAGTAGTATTCACAAACACTACCATTGACTTTGTTCTGAGGTGTACAGTTAAGACTAACACATATTATTTACCTCATGAAATTTATAAGAAGATAAATTTTAGAGCTAAACTTTCTATAGATGAAGTGATCACCTCTGCAGAATAATTTGCTTGTTTATTTTCATGTTGCCTGTCTCCTCCCACATTAGAATGTGAAGTCTATGACCTAGGATGCTTGTCTGTTTTGTTCTCTGCTGTATTCCCCAACACATAGATGAATCCTTAGACCAGAAGAGGCTTTAAGAAATATTTATTTGGTTAATAATAAGTGATGGAGGTAAAAATCATAAAACTCGGGTTAGTAGTTAGCACTGGAAAGAAGAGGGATAAAACTGCCAGAGGAACACAGAGGCATCACCTATTTGTGTAATGTTGTGTCACCTTAAGAAAGAGCTGATATAAATATGCCAAAATATTGAGCTCTGGCCAAAAAGAAAAAAAAAAAAAATCAGCCACAGGTAAGAGGTATGACATTAAGAAATAGTTTGCACAACTGGTTAGAGCACATACCATGTAATTAAAAATTATATATGATTTCATTCACATAAAGAAAATCATTTTTCTTCTTGTTTTGTCTTTTAAGGTTAACCCTTTTAGAGTTAATTCTTTCTTATTCATTGTGTCTATGGCTCAGGTTAGTTACAAATGGTCATTAGAACTACCTTCTTTACTTAATTTATGTAAGACCTCTCAGATTGAAAATTATAATGACAGTTTTATATTACACAATATAGTTAGTCAGAGGTTTAATATTTACCTGTGTATTTGACCAGTTTAAATTACTTAAGCCCTTTGTGACTTTGAAGTTCAAATTATTTGGATAAAATTAAAAGCACTTGATTGATTAAATTGACCAAATAATTTAAAATCTTTTTTATTTAGCTTCCTTCATACACAACATCCTTTGAAGAATAGAAAGCTTGTTAACATATATTACATTCCAGATCTTATTCACTTACCCCCAAAATATTTTCTGTCTCTTGGATTGTACATTAAATTCTTTAAAGTTGAACAACCTTCCATTGATTGAATACATAAGTAGCAATGCCAAACAAATGATAAGCAGACGGAAAGCATCAATGTTTAATCTCATATATTGACACTGGCATGCTTAGAGCTAAATTATTCATAGGGAAATGTTTGACAGTTGGAAATCTCTCTTTCCTCTCTATCTTAAACTCTCAATATTTCAAGCTTCAATTAAATTCCTCAGTCTCTCTAGGAAGCAGTATAATATATCTCTGAGTACCTAAAAAGCAGTCTTGAGGAGATTTCTAAGTGCTAGAATCTGGAACATATTATAATCCATTTCTAATGATGTTCCCCTCTATACTCTAAACAATGTTCTGCTGGTCTCTTTTACATTTATTTGTTCATTCATTCATCCAAGACACTTTCTGAATGTTCCTGTTCCCAGGAAGATGGGCCTTGTAGCAGAATATTCTATAGGCGTTGTCACTGGACAGAAACATTCTTCCCTCTGTGTAAACTCACATAGCAAGTATAAACATATGCCTTTGAAGCTTTGGGAGCTCAATTTTCTCCAGTGAGATGATAAGTGAGGAAAAAAGAGATCCCCCAAAATTCATGGAGAAAAAAATTAAGATTCTTACAAATAGTACAATTCTGTGCAACTGGGATTATTTGAAATATCTAGAGAATTTGTGGAAGATTCTGTCTAAGGATTTATTGAATGAATACTTTTGTATAAAATTCTTCTCCATATTGGCTTGGTAAAGTTTCTTTTTTATGTTTCGCTCCTCATGTGCCCTCTGTCTACGGTGCCTCCACCTCTGCCAGATGAATACAATCCATCCTCCAAGCTCAGACTGAATGGAAATGAATCCCCCCTCTAAAGCCTTCTCTAAATTCTTGTGACAGGAGTCATTTCTCCTTCCTCTGAATTTCCTTAGCATCTTTATTTACTTATATGATGACCTTTACACATTTTCAAAATATTTAACAGCTATCTGTGTGCTTCAGACAATACACTTCTGGAAAGGAATTGGTATTATTTTATTTTTGAATCCTTCATCTTTCCCAGGCAAATGTTCTGCATGCAATAGGCTGTCAATTCATGCATGCTGAATACTAATTGAATAGTACCTCTCTCTTTTGCATAGAAGGAAGAGCTCAAAAATTACAGTTTGGCAGCACATCTTTTTCCATTTCCAGCCAGTCTGTCTCCTTTACAAAATAAAAGGCTGGAGAATCAGTCTATCTAAAAAAGAAAAGGAAAGAAAACAAAACAAAACAAAAAACAATCCAGTACTAATAATGGCAGCTATAAACCAGCTGTTATACCTTTTAAGCTCCAGGAATTCAGCAAAACCTAGTTTCTCAGGAATCCCAGCATTGTTGAATGTTTGATTCTGCATTAAAATTTGGAATGTCTGATTAGTTAAAGGTCTGATTAGTTAATTGATCATTTAGATTCTTTAATCTTCCTATTTCTCTCTCTGTCCTATACATAGAGAGAAAGAGTGTGGATAATAAAAAATGAGATTTTCGCTTTGAATTATTTGTGTATTTTAATTATAAATTTAATATTCCCATCAGACCTTTCCCTTAAATAAGCCAAATTTATCTATCCTTTGTTATTTTTATTTGTTTTCTGGGTATTCTTGTCTAGACATGGTATAATTCATGGCACTGGTATAATTTTTCTTTCTGATATACTGCATTACCCATTACATACTGTACTAGATCATTTTTCTCAAAAGACACTTATTTCTTTCTCATGGGTTAAAATTCATATTCAGCTCACACACTGAGTTAGTGTTAGAACTCAGCTTTGGTTATCTGAGATTTCCATTTCCTAATTCAGAGCTTTATAGAAATGTTCAACAGCTAAATGCTTTTAAATATTAAGTGCTTTTAGAACACAAAAAACCCATGATTCCATTAACAAATAATTTAACTCCAATGGAATTTTTCAGGAAAAGATCTTTTACCCAAAGCAAGAGAAAGAATTAATAAAATAAATGTAATAAGATTTAAAATAAAGGTAAGGAAAACATTCTGGAAGTTTATCAAAAGGTTAAAAATACTGTTACCATATGACCCAGCAATTTCACTCCTAGATATGTACGTATACATGTATCTCCAAAAACAAATAAACACATCTACACAAAAACTTATACATTCATAACATTCATAATAGCCAAGAAAGTGAAAAACCCAAATGTCTATCAACTAATGAATGAATAAAAAATATATATTAATAGTATCTCCAAGGGAATACTATGGGAATACTACTCAACTATAAAAAGGAATGAAGTACTGATACATGTCACAACATTGATGAACCTTGAAGACATTGTGTAAAAAAGAAGCCAGCTCAGTGCCTATAGCTCAGTGACTAGGGCGCCCACCACACACTGAGGCTAGCAGGTTCAAACCTGCCCTGGGCCTGCTAAACAACAATGACAACTACAACCAAAAAATAGCCGGGTATTGTGACAGGCTCCTGTAGTCCCAGCTACTTGGGAGGCTGAGGCAAGAGAATCACTTAAGCCCAAGACTTGAAGGTAGCTGTGAGTTGTGACACCATAAAGGAAAGAAGCCAGTTGTAAATGACCACATATTGTATGATTTTATTTATCTGAAATATCTAGAATAGGCAAATCTTTGGAGTTGACAAACTAGCTCTTGCCAGTGATCGGGGAGAGGCTCAGAGTGGGGCCAGTGAGCAAGTGGAGGGACTGCTAATGAGTACAGGTTTCCCTTTGGGGAATTGAAATGTTTCAACAATGACTGTGGTGATGGGTTATTGTCTAATTCTATGAATATAACCCAAAGCATTTAACTAAATATTTTAACTAGGTAAATTGCATGATATGAGAATTATATTTCAGTAACACTGTTAAATATTTAAAGGTGAACCTGCAGGGACTTAGAATCCAATTTATTCATTTATCATTCACATTTTATTCCTTTATATACATACTTCTAAAGCTTGGCCTTCCCTAACATTGCCAGCTCTCTACTGCCATCTCTATCGCTAGACTGAGAATGTCCTTATAGCACATATCACCTTTCTGCAGTCTTTATGACACACAGCACCATCACACTGCAGTCTCTATGACAAACGATCTACTCTGATCACTGGCGTATCTGTAGTACCTAGTACACTGTGTGTGGGTCATAAGTATTGTTTCAATGACTAAAATAAAGAATATCGCACACTGAAAGGAAGACCTTAATACATCCGAAGAGAACATATAAATAAACATAATCTCATGAAAGTATGCATGTTAATAATAATAATGAAGAATGGAATACATTAATTTTCTATCAGTTGGGAGGTTAATCCCAAATCTTCCAAGTCTGTGTAAACCATGCTTCAGGTTAAAAGAGATCATGGATGGATTTCAGGGAGAGCATGACACTCCTGACACTGTGTGCAAATTTTTCTTTGCATATCCACATTTTATAGAATATCTGTGTGTGTGTGTGTGTGTGTGTGTGTGTGTGTGTACATATATTTGCTATCATATGTTTAAGCAGTGAATGAGCCCTAAGATGACCTCTGCTAGACCTCGTCAAACGCCCCCAAATGCTAGTGAAATTCAAAACAAAACAAAAAAATGGTAAAAATGGTTCACTTTTTCACTCTCTCTATCTAATCCAATGCCAATTCCTATCATCATAACACTTGCATATTAACTGAATGTGCCTCCTGTCTCCATTTTGACCTCTATTGCTTTGGCTCAGGCATTTGTAACTTCCTGCCCTGACCTCTGTAACAGCAGCCTAACTACTACTTTCCCCAGCATCAGCCGAGAAGATATCACATTCTTTTTCAGTGAATTAGTCATTCACAGATGCTATGACAAAGAAAAACCCTTGGGTGGTGATTATGGGATGCATATATACAACTGTAATTATTTTGCTTTCTTCTTTTTCAGTTAGTACTTGTAAAAGAGGATCAGATTTCTTTGAACAAAGACCATGTTTAATCATCTCTATATTCACGTATGTAACATAGCAGACATTGAAAAGTTATTTGTTTAATTGTATAGATCTATAGCCCCCAATTGCCTAATATGTGCTTCCTATATAAGAGAGATTTAATCGTGTTGAACAAATGCCTAATACTTCTATATGCTGTGCCTTCGTGTAGATGGGTATGCTATGTGCTCATTATTTAGGCTTTCTTCTAAAGCGCTCCTGGGGGAAAAAGGCAAAAACCTTGGTAACAGCAGACATTTACTTCTACATATGGTGTTTTAAGAAACTGATGTCTCTTAAAACCAAAGCAAATCCCATTAACAGAATAAACCTTTCACATTCACTTATAGTGCAGAATGGATGAAATTTAATACAGTCCTGGACGTAGCTACCTTGAAATTGCTATCTTGTTCTAAAAAGATTTCTAGATTATTTTAGTATTTTATGTAAATTTATAATACCTTGAGTTCTGAAAGCTGTTTTATTAAGAATTTTTTTTCCACTGTGTAGAATTAGCCTATTAGATTTATTCCATTTTGCTCTTTCTTATAAAAGCTTTAATATATATTTAGTTATGACCTAATAAAGACCTTGTACAACAAAACACACTGATGCTCAAGCACCTGCTCTGTCGTGGTGCTGCAAGCAGCATAAAGGGCTTATGTTGCTTTTGTTTCTGGTTCTGGGTTGGCTTGTTATATATCAGAGGTATTTTTACTCAGATAGCCAGACCTACTGTGTATCCTTTGGTAGACAATACATTTTCAAATGAAGGAGTGAATGCTTAGCTTTTTTAAAGTTCAATATATTATAACTAAAGTATGAAAATAATAAAAAAAAGCATTCAAAATCTTTAAAGAGCAAACCTATGTTAGATGATCAGCATTCAATCACCTGGTATTTTATTATACACAATAAGCAATTGAACAGCTCTGATTTCTGAAACAGCATTTTACAAAAATGAATACCCAGCAATCCATCATCTCTGGATGTACTTCTCATGTTCCCTGATAGTACTTCCCTTCCTGGTGCCCTGCTCTGACCATTCAGCCATGAACTAGCTATTGGCCTTGGGCAAATCTTTGAGGCTTGGTTATGTCATCTGTAAAGCTTTCTCATATATTAAGTCATAGGAGCTGAAGTAGATCGAGCACTGAGGTCTTTCTGGTTCCAAAGTCAAGTATTCTAGAATTTATCTGATATTCTCAAGGCTAATTTTAACAAGATGAAAATAAAATAGAAGAGTCAAAGGGAGGAGCTGGTGACCATGAAGGGACACTGAGCATTCTCAGCCTTCTTCAAGTGCTAAACTCTGTCCCCTTCTTTCTAATGCTGCTGCCGTTCTTTTAGTTATTTTGATGTTGTTGGGGAAGACAATCACTAAACTGATGTCAGCTGCAGTTCCAGCTTGTCTGTGGAAAGCACTGGAATTTATTTCACCCATTTCTTGCCGTTTCTTACCTTCAATATTTCCCAAGCCTTTTAATAAATCCTGAACTCTCACTCTCAGCAGATAATCTCCTCTCAGAGACCGTCGGGGGGCAGCTCCCTCCACTCCGCATCTGCCCTCATCAGCAACACAAGGTTTTTGAAGTTCCAACCATTTCCCCAGATTTTCCTCAAGGATCAGAGGGAGGGGACATCATGTCTCTTCTCAAGTCTCATGACCACCACCAATCTTAAATTCCTCTTGTCTTGTGCCCTTTAAAAAATGTTTCTCTAAATATTCCCTTCCTGTGCTATGTTTGTATATTACTCCCTATATTCTATAAATAGGGTTAAATCTCTTATATCTTAAAAAACAGACAAAAATCAAAACAAACCCTCACATGTGGGTCCTGTTCACTCACCAATCTCATGCTCTCACTCTCCTCCCAGAAGCTCCTGGAAGATGCCAGTCAGGCTCTCCCCATGGCCCACTTTGTGTTCATGTTCACAATCTACCTCTAAGATTCCACTCTGAGCAATTCACAGAAAGGTCACCAATAGTCTCACTTTTCAATATAGAAACTGTCACCATTCAATTGACTAAACACTTGTTTTTGCATTTTGGAATATTCGAGCCTGTTTTACCTTTCTTTTTAATCTAACTTCTCTCTTCTCTGACTTCAATCCTTTTTCAGCTTTGTTGCTGGCTCCTCCTCTCATTACCATTACTAAGCAGGACTTTCCCTTGGCCTTTCTTTCTTCTCATTTTAAACATTATTTAATTGTGATCATATTCATTTCCATGGATGGATGAACTGCTCCAAAATTATATTCTGTAGGTATTTCCAACTCAGTGTATTTAAAGTTAGATAAATCCTTTCTTCCAAACATGCACCTATTAAGAGGGAGAAAATTTATAATAAGTACTTTTAAAAGTTCTAAGAAGTAACATAAATATCTTAGTCTTTTTTCTGTTGCTTATAACAAAAATACCTAAAACTTAATAAATTACAAAGAAAAGGAATTTATTTCTGATAGTTATGGAGTCTGAACAATCCAAGGTCAAGGGACTATATCTGGTGAGGGTCTTCTTGCTAGGGGGGATTCTCTGCAGAGTCCCAAGGAAGCACAAGACATCACCTGTTAAGGAGCTGAGCATGCTAGCTCAGACCTCTCTTCCTATAAAGCCACTAGTTAGTTCAGGTCTCTCTTCTTATAAAGCCACTGGTTCCACTCTCATGACAACCTAATCCACTAACCTATTAATCCATTGATCCAGGAATGAATTAATACTTTTATGAGGGTATAACCCTAATAAACTACCTCTTAAAGTCCTCACATCTCAATACTGACCCATTGGGGATTACATTTCAATATGAGTTTTGGAGGGGACAAATATCCAAACCATAGCAATCACCAAGTGATTTTGAAACAATTATGAAGGTATTACAAATTACAGACCTAAAAATGGCTACTTATAGAAACTTGGGTACAATGAAAAACTCAGTATCAGAGACAAATTGCAACATCACCCTCCAATAAAACATAGCTTAAAAACCACTGTTCACAGGGCGGTGCCTGTGGCTCAAAGGAGTAGGACGCTGGCCCCATATACTGGAGGTGGCAGGTTCAAACCCAGCCCTGGCCAAAAGCTGAAAAAAAAAAAACACACACACACAAAAAACAAACAAACAAACAAAAAAAAAAAAACACTGTTTACAGAACACTGGTTGAATGAACCTTAAATATGACTCAAAATGGAAATTCCTGAATTCACAAAAATGTAAAGATATGGTAGGTAGTTTATATAGTGCAGACTAGGGAATTTTCAGTCCAGAATCCTGAGAAAGATACCATTTCTATGTTTATTATTGTATAATCTTATCAAGTTTGGAATAGGGAAGGGGGAACAGTGGGGCTCTCCATGTAGTTTGAAAAATGCATCAATCATTATAATTGTAATATTATCTATGAAAAACAAAAGTATATTTATTTTGAAATTCTAACTAATTTTAAAGAAAGGCTTTATATTTTTATGTTTAACTAGCAGCACTTTATGTTTTTAAAGCCATTATGCTTGAATTTACTCTTAGGGCATCAATGCCTGCATTTTTCCAAGCTTCCTTAATCAGCAGGATTTGAGAATAGAATTAATTCTTAATTATCTGCACTAATGGAGAGAATAAGAAGAACAAAAAACAAAATAATATAAACAAAAGTATGTAATGTTATATAAAAAGGAATTAGTAACTCAAAATGGATCAAATACCTAAATATAAGAATTAAAACCATACAATTTTCAGAAGGAAACAAGTGTAAATCTTCCTGACTTTGAATTAACCAATAGCTTCCTTAAATATGACACCAAAAGCACAAGCTACAAGTGTAAATGTAGATAACTAGACTTCATCAAAATGAAAAAAATCATGCACCAAAGAATACTATCAAGAAAATGAAAAGAAAACTCACAATGGGAGAATATCTTTTCAAATTATTTATCTGATAAAAATCTGATAGTATGCAGAATACATACAGAATTTTTACAACCCCAATATAAAAAGACAAATAACTAATTAAAAAATGGGCGAAGTATTTGATTAGATATTCCTTCAAAGAAGATGTCCAAATGACCAATAAGTAAATGAAAAGTTGTTCAACATTATTAGTCATTAGAAAATTGCAAATCAAAACCTCAGTGAGTGGTGAGATATGAACATCCACTAGTAAATATAGATATTATTTCATATATATTTTATGTAAGTATTGCATATATACATATATGCAAATAAAGTGTTAATGGGGATGTGGGAAAACATCATATATTGCTGGTTGGAATATAAAATGATGTAGCCACTGTGGAAAACAATTTGGCAATTCCTCAAAGAGTTAAATATAGAGTTACCATAAGACCCAGTAATTCTACTTCTAGATCTATACCCAAGAGAACTGAAAGCACATGTTCACAGAAAACTTGTACACAAATATTTACAGCAGTATTCTTCATAGCAGTTAAAATGTGGAAACAATCCAAATGTCCATCAAATGATGAATAGATTAACGAAATGTTGAATATCTATGCAATGGAATAGGATTCAGCCATAAAAGGAACAATACTGATATATTCTCCAACATAGATGAACCTTGAAAACATTATGCTAAGTCAAAAAAGCCCATCACAAAAAGCCACGTATTGTACAATTCCATGTGTATGGAATATCCAGAATTGGCAAATCTGTGGAGACACAAAGTAGATTTAGTGGTTGCCAAGACATAGTAGGTAGGTGAGGGATTAGGCTTATTGGATGATGAAAACATTCTGGAATTGGACAGCGGTGATACTTGTACAATATTGTGAATATTATAGGAATCAGTTAATTGTACATTTTCAAAAGGTGAAAATGGTGAATTTGATATATAAATTTTTTTTATTAATAAGGAATATTTCTTAAGGAATCAGAATGTCATCTTGATCCAGCCTTAGAAAGGAATCGGAGAGGCACAAAAGAGCACACATACATTCACATGGTCATTTCTTTGTGACTGGCCCCCTAATATTTTCATCTGCCTCATGCAGAAAGATTAGCCCACAGGAAGTCAGTGTTGATAAGCCACAATGTGCACAAGCCACAGTTAGAGTTCCATCAGGAACACAGGAGCAATTCTAGGTAATATAAGGAGTTGATGTGTTAAAAATCATTGAAAAGAGTGAAGTAAAGATCAGGGAGGGCAACACTAACTCTCTCCATATGACCACTGTTTTCCAGAGAATCAGGAAGTCATTCTGGACACTCAAAGAGTGTGCCTAAATGACGCCAAGTGTCTCAGTTGCGCAGAGCACAAAATGTGTGAGATTCACAGAGCAAAGCCCTGAGTTTGCTATAAAATGTCCTGTTACACAAGGTCCACGTCTCTTCCCAGATTTGAGAAGTCTTCTCAGTGAAGTGCAACTAGAATCCCAGAGGCAAGAGAATCTGAAATGTAGTTTATAAACTTTAAATCGGGTGTATAGGGGAGAGCCCACAAAGAAGTAGGGATATACGGTAGTTGCCAAAACGTAAAAAATAAAAAATTCAGTACATTTTCCAAGAGTTAACTGTAATTAAAATTTTAAGCCTTCACAAATATCTTCATTCAAGTTGGCATAACTCAGTTTATAAGACCGTCATTTTTTTCCACATAAGATATGGAATTAATATCAATTATTTAGTTCTCTGGACTATACCTTGAGCATGTTTTTCTTTTGCTGCTGGTTCCCATTCTTTCACAGTTAAAGTCCAGTATCTTCATAGCAATAGACCTTCACCAATTCATCACAGCTGGTAGATGTTTACAGAAAGCAAAAGTTCAAATGAAAGCTACATCTCTTGGCTTCATTTCAAGCCTAGTATGAAGGGCTTTTTGTTCATTTGTTCATTTGTTTGTTTCTTCATATTTTTTCTCAATCTGAATTTCATATTTCAATGATGTTAAAACATGATATTTGAAAGAAAAACAAATGTATATAGAGGAGATAGACTTTGAATCACTATTCAAATGTAGCTATAGTTACATGAATTCCATAAAATAATTTTTTGGTTGGGAAAGACTGAGTTCCAGATTAGCCAGTTAATATTTTTGTAATTCTCTTGACAGAAATAGTCAGAGAAATACAATTAAAGTCAAATTATGATACATGAATGAATTAAAAAGTAACAAAAAATCTCTTTGCAAAAAATATATTAGAAGGAAAAATCATATTACCAATTGATTTTTAAAAATAGAGCATGATTCTTTTAAATTATAAGTGATAAAGCTAATATCATTTTTGCATGGGTACGTTCAACATTATAACCTAATTATAGCTATATTATTATTCTTCTTATGTTTGAAATGGAATATTTCTAGATTAATTTTGGATAAACTTTTAAAGGAAGAGGAGGCTCTACTTTGGGCTTAAATAATAGAGTTAAGAAAACTTAGCTGCTTTGAATGATAGCTACATAAATTAGCATGAGGGCTAGCTACTTCTAAGATTACTTTTTTTTCTATGAAGACACTATAGTAATACTCACATCTCTTTCCTGTAAGAAATGAACTCATCATTGGCTCATGAAGTAGGTGAAATAAAGCTAATAATTTATTAACGTTATTTTAACATACATTTATTTGAGTTGGAAAACATTTTGGAGAAGTGTATTTCTTGCTCTAAACATGTAAGAAACATCTGTGACACAATAGTAATATTATTAATGTAGTATTTATTTTATTTTATGGTATCTTGTTTTCCTACAACAAAGTAAAATTTGCAAAAAAAAAATCAAAATAAGATTTTAAAATGGGATTACACCTGCAGTACATCTTACAAGGGTACATGTGAAACTTAGTAAATGTAAAATATAAATGTCATAACACAATAACTAAGAAAATACCAGGAAGGCTTTGTTAACCAGTGTGATGAAAATGTGTCAAACAGTCTATAAAACCAGTGTATGGTGCCCCATGATCACATTAATGTACACAGCTATGATTTAATAAAAAAAAATAAATAAAAATAAATAAAATGCAAAATAAAATTTAAAAAAGGCAACATGTAAGAGTTACCTCAAGTGAATCATTAATTAATTAGAACATTGAACAAATAATTATCCACTTTAAAATAAAACTTTTTAAAAAGTCTAAGTAAAGTTTTAAAAATAAGAGGGCCAATCCTTTTATCTAACCAAGAATGTCCGATGACTGTCAGGTGAGTTTCTGCAGGGTGTGAATCTTATGTTTTGTGTTTGTGGTGCTCCAACACTAGTCTGGAATGTTCAGTGAAAAGATGTTGAATTATTTGTAAGTTATAAAGATCTATAATGGGTTATAGAAAAGCCAAAAATTACATTTCCTGTTAAGAGTAGTGAATTAGTGTACTAGCCTTCTTTTCTCGAATGATAACCTGCCCTACTTGTACTTTACATTGAGAATAACATTTCTTTTTAAAATACAGAATGTGTCTGCAATAAATATTATATACTCATCTTTTGTAATAATAATCATTATTTCCCCTTTATACCACTTATTATAATTAAATATATGTATTTTTATATGTCGTCTGAATTATAACAACAACAAAACAGGTTAATACATAAGCAAATAAACATGTATTTAATAATTATGAAATAGAAGTACTTCTGTGTCCCCTCACAGCATGAATGAACCATTAAGACCCCTTATTAATACCAATTCCTTTCAAAGTCCTTGCTTAATAGGTTAGTGATTTGCTCCTTGAGGATGGGTGAGCCTCTGCCCTGGTTCAAGAGAATCCTTACCTTCTCTCAACCCCTACAGGTAGAAGAAAAAAATTTCATAACAATTTAGAAACTATTATTAAATTTAACTACCTAGCTAGCACATAAACAAAACTAATCTGACAGAGAGAAATGGACAATGAAATTATTAAATATTAGCCTATCTTTTAGAAGCTGGGTTGAGAATAATGTTTTATAAATTTTAGAGTTATATTAAATAAAACTGAGTTTTTCTACATGAATTTGCCATAAATGTACTTTACACAGACAAAGTAATTTAGCCTCACTTATGTGTGAATTACATACAAAATAAAGAAAATTATAACTGTTCAGAAATGAGTAAACCAAGAGAGTCTTGGACCACAAAAATCAGTAGGGAGAGATTTTAAGGAAAAATGAATTTAAGAAAGTCAAGGACTCATGAGACGCAAAACAAAAGAAGTGAAAAGTGTCTTTTAAGTCAATGACATGGATGAGGATTGCCCATGACCGAGGTATAGGGTAGTTTTCAGGGGAGATGGTGATTAATGGAAGCTGTTTGTGAATGTGTGACAATGAAAAGAAAATAAATATAAAAATGATTATGACCCTGAATTTCTTTCAGCTCTTTTTTTTTTCTTTGAGATGTGGACTTCATGTTCCATCCCTAGAATCCCTAGAACCCACTTTGTGGGTTCTTGACGAACAAAATATGCTGTGCCAGTTTCCAGAGTGGGTCTTAAGAAAATGGCAGCTTCTTGGAACACAAACACCATTCCATGAAGAAGCCCAAGCCATGCTGGGGAGAGGCTTCCATGGAGAAAAATCAGCAGCCAATGCTAACATGCCAGCCATTTGAGGAGCTACCTTCCATGTGGCTCCTCCATTTCTAAGCCAGCTGCCCCAGCCATATGGTATGGCTAAGAGGTGAACTATGCTCACAGAACCTTGCCCAAATTGCAGACTTGTAAACAAAATAAATTAATGTATTGTATTATTGTTTTTATGTAAGCCTTTACATTTTTAGAGTGGTTTGTTATATAGCAATAGATAACTGATGCAGATACTGGTGCTGGGAGTGGTATGCTGCCTTCAGAAAAACCTAAAAACCACACCAATAACCTTAAAATTGGATGGCTCTCAGAAACTGGAAGGACTTCGATGAATTTGTGGAAGGCTTGAATACCTCAAGAAAAAGAGTATTAGGAAAAGTATAAAGTGATGAAGAGAATGTTAGTCAGATCTAAAGTGCTCCACCCTGCTGTTGGTGAGGGTATAAAATAAAGTAAGAAAAATACCATATTGTTGAAAGCTGATAGAAAACATACTCTTGGTATACAGTGGTAGACGGTATGGTGACCATGTTACTTGCAGAAGTGTGTGAATAGGAACACACCTACTAAATTTTATTACCTAGCTAAGGATATTTACCGGGAAAGTGTTAAAGGTCTTGCCTAGCTTCTTTGCTATCTACTATAAAATTAAAGAAGAGAGAGATGAGCTAAAAATAGAACAGTGGAGTTTTTTTTTTTTTTTTAGAGACAAAGTCTCACTTTATCACCTTCGGTAGAGTGCCGTGGTGTCACACAGCTCACAGCAACCTCCAATTCCCGGGCTTAGGCGATTCTTTTGCCTCAGCCTCCCGAGTAGCTGGGACTACAGGTGCCACCCCAACACCTGGCTATTTTTTGTTGCAGTCTGGCTGGGGCGGGTTTGAATCTGCCACCCTCGGTATATGGGACTGGCACCCTACTCACTGAGCCACAGGAGCCATACTGTGAAGTTTTTGAGCAAAATTTGAGAAAAAAGTGATGCAGGATCTGCCATGTGAAAAATAAAACTTTCTAATTCCCTGGTTTTCTAGATGACAAAATATTCTCAAATTAAAATGTGACTTCCCAGAAAAGACAAAATTCCTGAGAAGTCTGTAAGATTCTTTGTTAGCACTTTAGAAAGATTTAAGGCAATGCTTTATGAAGACTTTCAAACAGACTAAAGGCTTTCTAAAAATGTTAAAAGGCACATCGCATAGTCCCTCTTTGTTAAACAACAGGACTTCTAAGAATATTAAGGACATTGCATCTCAGTAATCCATGCTTGAGAAGGGTTCATCTCAAGCATATTTTTGTTGTAGCTTTTTGTCTGGTGTAGTAAACTCCAATATGATTTATATTTATAGAAATTGACACAATTTTAAAGATAATTGTTCTGGATAAGTACTATTAGCTTTAACTAAAAGAGACAGAGACAGTACAAAATGAAAAAAGGCTTTTGGCTTCTAACCTATTATGAGCAGGAAATAGCTGAGAAAGAAATTCAATTGCAAACTCTCATTCTGTCATGGAAAGGAAATATGCTTTCAGAACCAGAAGCCCAGAGATGGGACTAAGAGCCACGGAGAACTATTCTTAGGAAGCAGGACTGGCTCTAATCAAGGAACTGGCAACATCTGCCAGCACCTTAAAGAACTGTTATGAACAAACACTGTTGCATTTGTTTTCACCCTTGCGAATATCTATTATGGTTATCCTATGCCAGTCCCACCACTGTGTATTGGCTGTACAGAGGGTGTAGAAAGTAACTTGTCTGCTTAGTCAATAGTTCTCTTTGAGAAGAACTGTGCCCAGGGATCCTCCTTTGTACCTGGTCCTGGTGTACATGGCATGATTCTAAAGCTCAAGTCTAAGCCTGGTATTGGAACAGAGATCTCTTTCATGTTTACATGGATGGAGCTGGAACATATTCTTCTTAGTAAAGTATCTCTAGAATGGAAGAAAAAGTATCCAATGTACTCAGCCCTACCATGAAACTAATTTATGGTTTTCACATGAAGGCTATAACCCAGTTATAACCTAAGAATAGGGGGAAAGGGAGGGGAGGGAGGTGGGAGGTGGGTGGAGGGAGGGTGATTGGTGGGATTACGCCTGTGGTGCATCTTACAAGGATATAAGTGAAACTTAGTAAATGTAGAATGTAAATGTCTTAACGCAATAACTAAGAAAATGCCAGGAAGGCTATGTTAACCACTGTGATGAAAATGTGTCAAATGGTCTATAAAACCAGTGTATGGTGCCCCATGATCACATTAATGTACACAGCTATGATTTAATAATAATTTAAAAAAGACCTTTGAGGGTAAAGGGGAAATGGGAGAGTGTAAGTATATTTTGCTTGTGAGTAGAATATAAATTAATTTGTGGCCAGGCAGCCTATGACAGATTTAAGTCATGGATGGAACATATTTTGACATTCCTCCTACCAAAGAATAGGCCTTGTGTCCCCTTCCCTTAATCTGGATCTGTGTTTGCCTGACCAATATAATTTCACATTGTGTCAGCTTCTGGGACTAGATCTTAAGAAACTCATCTCTATTTTCACTTCCTGTCTCTTGGAATGGTTGCTCTTGGAACTCTGCACCGTGTTGTGAGGAAACTCAAGCAGTGTGTGGAGAAGTCCAGGAGGAAAGAAACTGAAGCTCCAGGCCCACAAAAGCCAAAAAAACTGAATGCCATCATAGATTTCCTCTCTCTTAACACACGCAACCACCCATATTTTACTTCCTTAAAAATTAGGTGTGGTTGGATTGTGCCTGTGACTCATTAGATAGGCCACTGGCCCCATATACCAAGGGTGGTGGGTTCCAACCCGACCTGGCCAAACTGCAACAAAAAAATAGCTGGGCATTGTGGTGGATGCCTGTGGTCCTAGCTACTCAGGGGGCTGAGGCAAGAGAATTGCCTAAGCACAGGAGTTGGAGGTTGCTGTGAGCTGTGATGCGACAGCACTCTACCGAGGGCAATAAAATGAGACTCTGTTTCTTAAAAAAAAAAAATTTGCTGTGGTATATGTACACCATGGAATACTATTCTGCCATAAAAAGATGAAGATTTTATATCTTTTGCATTAACTTGGATGGACTTGGAGAATATTCTCTTTAATAAACTATCACAAGAATGGAAAAGCAAGTATCCAATGTATTCAATACTAATAGGAAGCCAGTAGAAGATATAATACACACAAATTGGGAGCAGAGGGAGTGAGGGAGGGAGGAGGAGGGAAGAGGATTGTTGTGGTCCCACATTGGGTACAATGTAAGGGTATATGGCACTCCTCTTTGGTACGGACACAACTAAAAGCAGCACTCTACCTAATAAATACAAATGTTATAATTTAATTTGTATCGTCACAGTAATCTGAAATAAAAAAAGAAAAAAATTCTTTTTAATTTTATGACACACATAAAAGTATGTATATAATTACATGAATAGTAACCCACACTCCAGTTTAAGAAATAAAACATCAGAAATAGAGACCCTATTACCTCCCTACAATATATTCTATTCTCTCGTTCCAAAGGTCACTAACATCCTTACATTTGTGTTGAATCAATACCTGCTTTTACTGAAAGTTTTAATAGTCTTTGTTGTATTCCTATATGACATATGTTTACTCTTCTCTTATTTTTATATTTTATATAAGTATAATCACATATTACGCATTCTCTGTAACATTTTCCTCAGAGTATTTAAAATCTTTCCATCTTGATTTATGTAGCTACATTTTATTTATATTACAATTTTGTATTATAAATTTGATAAACTCTTAATAATTATTAATAGAATTTAGTTCATGTGGTATTACATTATATAACTATGGTCAATTTATTTATAATACTGTTTATGGTCTTTTGGGTTGTTTTCAATTTTTGCAACTGCAATCAGTACTGTTGGGGTTTTGTACATGTCTTTTGTAGATATGTGTCTTTGAGAGTACAAATATGAGGTGATAGGATATGTATATGTTCAATTTTACAAAGTAAATCTAACTTTTTTGAAAGAGTTTTATACCAAATTATAATTCATCAGTGGTATATTAGAATCTTCATTTCTTACTCTCACCAATATGGGTATTGTCAGGTTTTTTAACTTTTTACAGTGCAAAGGGATAAAATAGCATCTCAAATAATGTTATTATAGTTTAATGGATGTTTTCTTGATTTCCAAGGAGACTGAGCAGCTTCTTTCATTTTCATCTCCTTTTAAGGGAAATGCCTTTTCATGTCTTTTGTCCATTTGTTTTTCTATTGTTTTTCTATATACATATGTAGAAATATATATGTATATTTCTATGTATCTATATATATATATGTATATAGAAAATATATATATATATCTATATATGTATATAGAAAAAATATATATAGATATATATAGATATATATTTGCTAATTTGCTTTTAGTTATATATGTTTTTCTATCCTCTCCCAGGTTTATCTTATATTTTATGTACATTATAATCTTATGATGTTGAAATAGCATAGGCTAATGTATTTGAATATACTGTTCTTTTCCTTTATTAATATTTTTAGTGCCTTTGTGCCTTATTTAAGAAATTCTCCTCCACTCCAAAATATAAAATTTTTTTCTCTATCTTCTTCTAAAACTTCTACAGATTGTTTTTTAATTCACTTAGAGTAGATTTTTGTAGAGGATGATGTAGAAATCTAAATTAATTTTTTTCATAACAAATGTTCTACTATCATTTATTGAGTATGCCAGATTTTCTACATAAATATGCAGCCTATTTATTAAAAAGTATTTATGCCAGTTTTATTATAATTAAATTTTCATAGTTACATGAATCTGTTCCTGGATACTCTATTATGGTACACTGTTCAACTGACTGTGCACTAATATAGAAGTGTTTTAACATAATTTTATGATATATTGATAATATTAGGGAAATCCCCCACAACCCAAACTTGTTCCCCTTTTGGTTATTCCCTTCCTGTTGTTCTTGCACACTAAATTTGGAAAATTATTATAGAGAATATGTAAAATGATCTTGTTTAAATTTTGAGTGGAAGTCTATTAATATTTAGAAAATTTTGATAGAAATTATGTATTCCTATCTCTATAGTTGTCATATATCTTGATTTATGTAAGTATTCTTTACTGTATTATCCTATAATATTCCCCACAGTTTGCCCATATTTTGTATATTAGCATTAATGTATTTCATATATTTATTGATATTATAAAGTTATTTGTTATAATAAAATTTCAGCAGAATAACAGAAATTTATAAAAGTTCACAATTTTAAGCATAAAAATCAATGAATTATGACTTTGGGAACACATTCACACAATTGAAAAACATCTAAAAACAGAACATTTTGATAACCCCAGAAGATAAATGCAGGATGCTTCTACCCTCAATACTTCCCACTACCCAGGAAATACTATTATACTGTCTAATTAATAAATTAGTTTACTTGTTTTTGTTAAATTTATTTTAATAGAATCATACAACATGAGATGGGCTTCTTTAACTCAACATTATGAGTTCCATCAATGCTGCATTAGCTTATTCATTTTCATTGCTGTATAGTACTTTACACTGAAGTAATATTTCACAATATTATAATAGTCTTCTAATATGGATATGTAGTTTTGAGATTCTGGCTATTGCTAATAGTGTGGTTACTAACTTTTTATGTGTGTATACTGGTGCATATATCTTTACTTTTCTACTGGTATGTATGTGTTAGATCTACAATTTTATTTTAACTTATTTAAAACTAATAAGTAGTCTATTACTTTTTTGTGGATGCTTTCAGAAGACATGAAACTTCTTAGTCAGAGACAAAGAAAGAAAGCTATTAGCTACCACACAGCAAACAACATGAGTATCAACATGTTTATGTCAGGATTTCCCCATCTTCACCTGCACAAGTCCCATGAGATGAAATAGAGCACCAAGATGGATGCCTGCACACATAAACACAATGTTAGATAGAATTAATGAGAGAAAACAGCTTTTTTGCTTTCCAGATTAGGCACCAAGATTTTACAATTTTATTCTCAAATAGAATATTTATTTTATGTCATTATTATCATTATTGAAGTATATTTAAATATAATATACCATATAAATTTTATTTTTATTTCTTTTTTCAAATTAATATGAGAGTCCAAATGTTTGGGTTACATTGGATTCAATTCTAAGGTAAAATTCAAGTTACAGTTGAATTCTTCACCCAGGTGGTATGCAGAACATCCTCACTTTGTGCACATTAAGTGACATCCCACCAATCACCCTCCCTCCTCCTGCCAATCACCTTCCCTCTTCCTTCTTTCTCCTCCCCCTTGTTTGACTATACTTATTTTTTTTTCTTTAATGTGGGCATCTAGTTGTTTATATATTGGTTTCATATTAGTATTGAGTGCATTGGATACTTCCCCCCACCCCATTCTTGAGATACTTTATTAAAAAGAATGTGCTTCAACTCCATTTGGGTAAAGACAAAAGATGTACAGTCTCCATCTTTTCTTATGGCTAAATAATATTCCATGGTATACATATATCACAGTTTGTTAAACCATTCATGTGTTTATGGGCACCTGATAATTGTGAATTGACCTGCAAAACATTCTCATGCAAATGTCCTTGTGGTAAAATTATTTTTGTTCTTCTGAGTAGATACCTAGTAATGGGATTGTGAGATGGAAATTTGACTTAGATTTTTGAACATTTTCCATACTTCTTTCCAAAGATTTTAAGTGCGAAAATTGATGAGTTTTAATAAATGTATAAAGACTGCAGTAAGTTTCATGTTGATAGAGAATTTTAAAATGACTTTGTATAATCCCCTTCCTTTGAATGCAAGTGTATCTGTGAATATGATGAGATAGCATTACTTTGGTTATATTATGGTACATAGTAAAAGGGATTTTGCGGATACAATTAATCTCCCTAATCAGTTGACTTCAATAAAAAGGAAGATTGTCCAAGATGTGAAATCAACCGAAGCGCCCATAATAAACTGTGGTATATGTATACCATGGAATACTGTTCAGCCATAAAAAAGTGGAGACCCTACATCTTTTGTATTAACCTGGATGGACTTGGAGAATATTCTCTATGTAAAGTATCACAAGAATGAAAAAGCAACTATCTAAGGTACTCAATATTAATACAAAGCCAGTAGACAAAGTAATACCCAAACAAGAGAAAAACTCAATTTAATCCAAGTGGGGGGAGGGAAAGTGAGAGGGGAGAGGAAGAGGAGGGAAGCGGCGAGAGAGAGAGAGAAGCAGAGCGGAGGGAGGGAGACTGGTGTTCTCTCATGTAATGGGCACAATATAAGGGAATATGGCACAGCTCCTGGGTGAGGGACACAAAACAACAGGGTGCTTACCTAACAAATGCAAACATTGTAACTTAATTTTTTGTATCCTCATATCAATCTAAAATTAAAAAGATATAAAAAGGGAAACAGTAAATTGTAATAAATTAAAGGTCTGTTCAATGGCAGAAGGAAGTCTTTTTTCTAAACAATGCTCTGTCCCAAAGATAGTTTTTCCCTGCTAAAGAGGAATCAGTGTACTAAGAGTGCATAACTACAGGCAAAAAAAAAAAAAAAAAAAAAAGATGATGGTCATGGATGGGCCTAACCTAATCAGGTGCCATATTCTTCTTAGTAAAGTATCTCAAGAATGGAAGAAAAAGTATCCAATGTACTCAGCTCTACTATGAAACTAATTTATGGCTTTAATATGAAAGCTATAACCCAGTTATAACCTAAACATATGGGGAAGGGAGAGAGAGGGAGGGAGGGAGGGGGAGGATGAGTGGAGGGAGGGTGATTGGTGGGATTACACCTACTGTGCATCTTACAAGGGTACATGTGAAACTTAGTAAATGTAGAATATAAATGTCTTTACACAATAACTAAGAAAATGACAGGAAGGCTATGTTAGCCAGTGTGATGAAAATATGTCAAATGGTCTATAAAACCAGTGTATGGTGCCCCATGAGTGTATTAATGTACACAGCTATGATTTAATAATAAAATTAAAAAAAAGAAGAAGAAGAAGAAGAAGAAGAAGAAGAAGAAGAAGAAGAAGAAGAAGAAGAAGAAGCAGCAGCAAACACTCTTTTTCTTCTGGTCCCTAAGAAAACAACCAGGCATGCTGTGAACTGCCTGTTGAAAGTGGCTAGAACCTAAGTAATCTTCAGGTGTTAAGAGTGACTACTCACTGGAAGTCAATGTGCAATAGGGATCTCAAAGCACTGAATTATTTCAATAATCACAGGAACTTAGAAGAGGACCTCAGACTTCAATCACAGCTCTGCCATCTGACTTTAGCTTTATGCAGCCCTGAGCAGTAGCCTAGCTCTGCCACACCTAAACCTCAAGCTACAGAAACTGTAAGAAAATAGAAAGTTGTTCTTTAAACTATTAAGTGTGTGGTAATCTATTATGAAGTGATGGAAAAGCGCTGCATTCCCTTATGCCCCCTTCCAATTAATCTCCTCATCCTAGAGGCTCTTTTGATTTCAATCATCATACCTTAGCTTTGCTTGTCCTAGAATTAAATATAAAATGTAACATAGATAGTATAGAATCTTTTGTGTCTGATATTTTTTATTAATCCTGTTGTACACATCAATAGTTTGTTCTTTTTCTTGCTAAATATTTTATTATATTAATGTACTGAAATTTGATTATTTATTCACCTAATTTTGACATTTGGGTTCTTTTCATTTTGTGGCTATTATGAATGATTTATTGTGGACATATGTTTTTTTCTGTTGTTGGGGGGGGAGGGGCGGTACCTAGAGGAGAACTGCTGACTCATGGACAAGGTGGATGTGTATGAGATATTACCAAATTATTTCCCAAAGAATTATATCATTTTTCACTCTTACCAGCAAAACATGAGCATGCCAATACCCCTACATCTTGCCAACACTTGTTTTTTGCCAGTCTTTTCTCTAGACCATGGACCAAGAGTGGCCAAATTTGAATCTCAGCATTTCTACTTAAATGTATGACCTTGGGCAAGTTGCCCTCTGTGCCTTATAATAATTTGTAGATTGAGGATAATATTTATACTTGATCCATAGGGTTGTATATCTAAATGAATTTATGTATGTAAAGTCCTTTTTTGCTTGACATTTGGTACATAAATGAAAGCATTGTAACATAGGATTTTTGTACTTGTGTTCAAAAAATGATTAGTCTAAAATTTTCTTTCTTATACTCAATTTTTTTGTGTTTAGTTGACATCATAAATTATACTGGCTTGTATTCTCATATTTTCTATTCTCTGGTAAATTTTATAAAACAGTATAGTTATCTAAACCTTAAGTATTTGATACAATTAACCAATACATTTATGTAAGACTGGTGTTTTCTTTAATTGTTATGTGAAAATTCTAATTTTCTATTTCTCCTGTAACTTTGGTAAATTACATTTTCCAGAAATTCACCAATTTTATCAAATTATTTATACTTATTGACTTTATTTTTGTAATGTCCTTTAAATTGTTGTTGAATCTTTAAGTATAAACTCTTTATTTCTTGATATTGTTTACATGTTTTTGTGTTTTTAACTTTATCTTGCCATTATCTCATGTATTCTTAGCATTTCAAAGGCTCAGCTCTTAACTTCAATGATCTAGTCCCTTGTATGTTTGTTTTCCTTATCATTTGACTATATGCTCTTATTTGATTTTTCTACTTTTGTGAAGGTAATTCTTCTGTTTTCTGTTTTTAATTTAGATTCTTTTTTAAAATTCATACACCTTCTTTTAAAAATGTCAGAACTTAAGTTTAAGTGTACATTTTCCTCTATGCACACTATTTGCTTCATACCAAATGTTTTGATATGAAGATTTTCATTAAAATTAGTTCTAAGGGCAGCATCTGTGGCTCAGTGAGTAGGGCACTGGCCTCATATACCAAGGGTGGTGGGTTCAAACTGCAACAACAACAAAAAAAAAATAGACAGGTGTTGTGGCTGGCACCTGTAGTCCCAGCTACTCGGGAGGCTGAGGCAAAAGAATCACCTAAGCCTAAGAGCTGCAGATTGCTGTGAGCTGTGATGCCACAGTACTCTACTGAGAGCAACAAAGTGAGACTCTGTCTCTTAAAAAAAAAAAAAAAAAGTTCTAAATATTTACCAATGGTCACTATTATTTGTTCTTTTTTATTTCAGATTAATGTGAGGGTACAAACAATTAGGTTACAATGTTTGCATTTGTTAAGTAGAGTCCCTATGTAGTTATATTTATTCCTTAATACAAATTGTACATACATGTGTTCTTTAAAGTGTTAATATAGGCATCCCTCTTGGTCATCTTTTTGTTATTGAATTTTGTCAAATGATTTTCTGCATTTTTAGGAAAAACAGCATTTCTTGTATCTTTATTTTGATAACATGGAAAATTATAAATTTGTTGGCTGTCAAATTCTGTGACAGCTATTGAGACTGATTGTTATAACCTAGGTTATAAACAATTCTCCTAAATATACTGTATGTGCTTGAAAAAATTCATTTTCTATTCATTGAGACATATTTTAAATGTCCATTAGCTGAGCTTGCTAATCAAACTCTTCAAAATTATATATTCTTACTGATTTTTTTTATATGTTTGACCTATCAATCATTAATTCTCTTATTCACCTGTGAGCAGTTAAGATTTAAATCTAGTGTAAGATACTTACAAAAATGTATAGCTTTGTCAAGTTCAGCTTTTAATTTGAAATATTTTTTCTTTATATATTTACAGACTATATGCTTAGTTGTATACAGTTATAACTCTCTTGTATTGAACCTGTTATCAATATATGTGCTTATTTTTATCATTAGTGACATTTTCACTTTTGTTTCTTCTTTTCCTTTTATATATGTAATTATATCATCTTCTTTTGGTTAGTATTTGATTCATAAATTTTCTACATTTTATCTTCAACCATTTGATACTTTCATATTTTAGGAGTTTCTGTAGTAAAGAGCACTTAGATCAATTTTTAAAATCTAATTGACAATCTTTGTCTTCTAAGTGAAGAGTTTAATCCATTTACATTTTTTGTTATTACTTTCTAAGTTTATTTCAACCCTTCATTCTGTGGTTTCATTCTGTCTTTCTATAATTGAACAATATTTTTGAAATGATATCATTCCTATATTTCCTCTATTATCCCTTTTTTGAATATTTTTTATTTTTTCAAATTAATATAAGGGTACAAGTTTTAGGTTACATTGTTCTCACTTTCAGGGTAAAGTTCCATTTGTAGAAGAAACCCTCTCTTTATAGAAAACTTACACATCTTTCTGGTCTACTTTTTGAATAATTTTTGTAACTTCTCACCCAAGTCCTTAATTCTCTCTTTAATTTCAATTTCTTTATTTCTTCTTCATCCCATTCTTTAATTCTCTCTTCAATTCTATCTTCAACTTAATTCTTCAATTCTCTCTTTATCTCCTAATTTCTCACTCAATTCTTTAATTTTCCCTTCAAGTGAGTTAGATATATAGTTTAACTTATCAATTGATTTGAAAAGTATAATTATTAATTTTATGCACAGAAGTTCTTTCTGATTATTTTTCAAATTTCTTTGTAAATTTTATATGCTCTTGTTCACATATTTAATCTCCTCTTTTATTTATTAAAACCTATTAATGATAACTACTTTTTCCTGTGTTACAGTTTAATTACCATTGTGAGTTTGATACTACCTTCTGCTGTTTTTGCTAACCTCACACATGCAGCATGTTTTCTTACTTTGTTTTAGACTTCTAACATGAACTAATATCCCTCTGAACATTTTATGAGAAAATTCTTTAATGCCTGGTCTAAGATCACATCTTCCCAAGAGGAATTGAGTTTGCTTTTCCTTGTTTCTGAGAATACCACCATTAAGGTCATTTTACCTGAGCTGACATGAATTTGTGCTATTGCCTCATATAATGAAAGGATTGTGTTCTGATATTTCAAGAATAAATTTTTTACATTCTTACAGCAACACAATCAAGATAGGCAAGATTCTTTGCTGGCCCCTTCTGCAGGGTGCTTTTACAATGAGAATATAACCCTGTGGTTCTCCAGCTTTATGTAGGGGAATTCTGTCAGATTCCATATTTTTGTCTGGCTCTGGTATGTATGTTATGTCTCTCATACATGCTGTAGTCATTGAAACTAAAACTCAAGGGCACTGGATTTGGCAGTAATCATCAGGGTAGCTTAGGTATTGGCTGACTTCCCAGAGTCCCTGCTTTCATTTCGTTTTTGGTCCTGTGTTGGCCTAAACTTTTGTTTTGCTTTTGGTTTTGCTCTAACCACCTCTGTTGTATACTAAAATTTTAAACATTTTCCTAGAGTATGAGTTACAATATTCAATAGGGTTTTTCTTAATATTTGTAGAATCTGTCCCTTTTTTCTGCCTCACATTCAGCTTTCTAAATTTAGGCTCTCATCATTCCTCAATTGGACTCTGGTTTCACCCTCTTTCACCTTGTGGTCATGTCAAATTTTCCTGGTGATCTTCTTGAATTTGGCATAAAATACAAATTCCTTGGAGGAAACAGATTATGAAGGGTCAAAAAGATCCAACTAAAACTGAAGAGTATGGTATAATAGAGTAGAGCCAATTCAAGAATGGATTAATCGATAGTGTATTGTGTGGGGTTATGAAGCCATGAAGTTATTTCATTTCACTTTCTAGTCTAAAAGCATAGATTTCTACTTTGCATCTGATAAAAAATCAAACTCCTCAAGTTTATCACTTGCATTTCAAAGCACATCAAATTATTTGCTTAATCTGAAAAGACCTACAACAGCAAGTTTCAAGTACTTAGGAATGCACAAGACTACTCATCCATGAATAGAATGAACAGAGAAGTGGGTAAATGTCTTGTTATACAGGTCTTCCTAAATGATAATTTTATTGCAGGTGGATAATAATATGTTGCCTCTCTTTACCATGATTATTAGGTTGTTATTAATACTGGTTTATCTTCTATTATAATACCTACAAAGTAGACATAGAAAGAGAACCAGGTTCTTCTTTGCTTAATGAATTTTTGAAAGCTTGATTTAAAACCTGTGATCAGTTATTCAACTCAATTTAATACTAATTTTAAAACCTTCAAATCTTTAATGATAAGTAGAAGTTTAAGAAAATAATGAGCCAAATAATACATCATACCATTTTTCCATTTGTGTATAAGACACATACACACTTATCTTTATCAGCAAGCTTATTCAAAAAGTGCCTGGCACTTAAAGCTCTTGCACAGAAGAAGGAAGCTTTGTTGATGATCTATCAATATATCTAATATACTGAAAAAATTTCATTTGTAAAAATCTTCAGATAGTGAACAGTAAATTTTGTGAACAATATTACTACAGTTGTAAACAGTTGAAGAAGCACAGATGTTAAAGTACCTATGTTGATGTAGATATTTCACAGAAACAATATGCAATCAATAACTTTGCCAAAGGCCTGTAGTGGATAGCACATATTTGAACATGTAGTCACTAAGCTCAGGTCAGATAAGAAACTATTTTCATGCTAATCTTAAATGACTGCCTTTAAAAAACCAAGTGTTTTGCTTTGTTAAGTGTCATGATATTTTTTGCTTTTTCTATAATAAGCTATTGTTAATCCTTGCCCTCTATAACTCAAAAAAATAAGGGCCTGGCTGATTTTGTCATGTTCCTAACAATTGTTCCCTCTGTCATAATCATCAAATGAAACAGAAACATCATAGTACTGTTGACTTCTAGATCAGCACTGTCCAACAGAAATATAAAAGTGAAGTCAAAAATGTATAGCAACATATGTAACTTAAAATTTCCTACCACCATATTTTAATTAAAGGAAAGGAAATAAGAGAAATCAATTTTAATAATGTATTTTATTTAACCTAGTGTCCAGATTATTATTATTATTATTATATATAATCAATTTAAAATTATTAGAGAGTTTACTTCATATTGTCATACTAATCCCACAAAATCTTTTGTGCATTTTACATGTATTGCACATTGCAGTTTGGACTAGACACATTTCTAGTACTCAGTAGCCACATATTAACAGCACAGCTCTAGAGGAAAAAATTACTTTTAGAAGCACAACAATGGGCTTCAGGAACTTGAGCTCATACATCTTCATCTTATGATAATGGTATGTTGAGAATATGCTTAGCTTTCATTTTAAAACCTGGGAAACTGAAAATATATTTTTATTTAGTGAGTATTTATACTGTATTGATTGTTGTATAGCACTTGGTGCTAGGGTTAATTTCATAAACAGTCCTCATTCTTAGGAAGCCTACTTTAACATAAGAAATATGGAAAAATACATGTTCATTGAGTATTTTGTGCCAGAAACTCTTCTAAGTGTTTTCTATATATTAACTCTATATATAACTCTATATATATAACTCAGGCATGTATAAGGTAAGTATTGTTATTTTCTTCAGTTTACAGATGAGAAAAGGGTAGTCAATCAGCTTGTTTCAAGAATGTCCCTTGTTCATAGCTCTTTCTTTCCCAAACCAAAGCCATTAGTTCTGACCAACATTTACAACCTCCTAGACAGATTCTTAAAGATTCAAAAGCCTGGAAAACTCCCTCAGAAGGTTGGACTTAATTGGTCTGACTTATAATTATCCAGGTGGTCCTCTCATGTGCTGCCACGGTTGTCTGAGGGAAAATTCAGGGAAAAGGTCCTGAAAAATGGCATAAAGTTTCCACTGACAGCAGCCCCTGTCTAACATTTGCTCATAATTGACTTATGCTTTGGCTTTGTCCCGAACACTTACCCATGTTCCTGGTCATCTCAGAAATTAAAAGCACTGAGATGGCGGCCGAGTAACAGCTTCCCTGTAACTGAGCACAGCGAGTCTAGGGAGACAAGACTCCAGGCATCTCTGGCTGGTGGGATCTGCCTAAGATCATCCCTTTGAGGATACAGGGAGCCATCAAGAGACTTCTGGACCCCAGGAGGAGGACAAAAACAGTGGAAAACTGGCAAGTGGCTGCGTGTGTTCAATTGACCTAATCACGCGGGCAACCGTGAGTACAAGCAGCAGTGAGACTGCAAACCGGAAAGGCCTTACCTGTGAACTGTTTTGGTGTTCTTGGACTTGGAACTCAGTTGAGCTGCCTTGGGGAGAGCTTGAGCAGGAGTGTGGAGAATGTTGGGCATTGCCTGGGGCCCCAGAATGAGCCACTGAGCTGGGTGAAGTAAGCCATTGTGAAAGAACTGCTCTGGCAAGCTCTGCCCTCAGGGTCCCAGAGCAAGAATTGGGTGGGACAAAGTAACCTAGTGACTGAGAAGCCTAAAGGCGGGGAGTGAGCTGCCTTACAGCCTTAATTCTTAGGGGCAGAGTGAGGCAGTTTTGGCACACTGGAGCCTTGGGCTGTTGCCCTGGGTAGAGTGCCGTGACGTCACAGCTCATAGCAACCTCAAACTCCTGGGCTTGGCGCAGCCCACACCTCCCTAAGAGCTATGCAGCGACCCCGACCAGTGACCCACACCCACCGGGCCTCCACATTCCCTGACTAGGAACTGCGGGAGCCACGCAACCCTGCATCATCCCTCCTGTGTCCTCCCAGCCTCCACAATAGCCCATTCATCTGGCCAGGGACTCTGGTAGCTGCGTGCCCTCTGGAGCCCTCCCTGCCTCTACACAAAGCCCTTCTCCTGGCCAGAGACTGCTGGAGCCTTGGGCTCTCTGTGCCAAAGTCACTGGGCACCAGGCACTCTCAGAACTGTGCGAACCATCCCCAGCCCTGTTGCTGGATCCGGGTGTGTCACAGACCGGAGCTGCTTCCACAACCAGAGCTCCCTAGCTAGAGCAGCCCCAGAGGAACTACACAGGGTCACTCCCTACAAAGATCCAGCAACAATAGAGTGATCCTGCTGGGGTCTAATCTTGGAGAGACACCTGCAAACTCTGAGGACAGCCAGAGGCAACCGTGAAAAACAATCATTAGGTGAAATCAACAGAAAAACTCTGGCAATATGAATAATCAGAGTAGATCAACTCCCCCAAGGATCAATGGGGCAGAAACAACACAAGACCCCATGCATAAAACAAATAGCTGAGATGTCAGAAATTGA
>CAUYPK010015216.1:0-10916 GCA_963574355.1 Loris lydekkerianus
GCTGGAACATATTCTTCTTAGTAAAGTATCTCAAGAATGGAAGAAAAAGTATCCAATGTACTCAGCCCTACTATGAAAGTAATTTATGGCTTTCACATGAAAGCTATAACCCAGTTACAACCTAAGAATAGGGGGAAGGGGAAAAGGGAGGGGAGGGAGGGGGGAGGTGGACAGCAGGAGGGGGGTTGGTGGGATTACACCTGCGGTGCATCTTACAAGGTTATATGTGAAACTTAGTAAATGTGGAATGTAAATGTCTTAGCACAATAACTAAGAAAATGCCAGGAAGGCTATGTTTCATCACACTGGTGATGAAAATGTGTCAAACAGTCTGTGAAACTAGTGTATGGTGTCCCATGATCACATTAATGTACACAGCTATGATTCAATTAAAAAAATACAATTACAGAATTACAATGTCATGGCATGTCAGAATACCAAGGGTTGTTGGAGATTTCTATCTTTCACCTGGGTAGATGAGCCATGGTGACATTTGATCTGTTTTCTTTTTTTAAAATTTCTGATTAAAATGAGGGTACAAACAATTATATTACATTGTTAGGGTGTTATATAAAGTCCAGTGGTAGTTGAGTCCTTCACCCAGGGAGTATGCCATATACCCTTACATTGTACCTGTTAGGCGAGCGCACAACAATCCCCCCTCTCTCATGGTTTCTTCTCCTTTATTTCTCCCCCATACCCACAACTTGAATTGTGTTTTGCCTTTGTGTGGGCATGTAGTTGTTTATCTAATAGTTTCATATTAGTATTGAGTACATTGGATATTGCTTTTCCATTCTTGTGACAGTATACTAAGAAGAATGTTCTCTAACTCCATCCAGGTCAATAAAAAATACATGATGTTTCCATATATTTTTATGGCTGAATAGTATTCCATGGTATACATATACAATAGTTTATTAATACATTCCTGGGCTGATGGGCACTTGGGTTGATTCCATATTATGGATTAAGCTGTGGTAAACAATCTAGTGCAAATGTCCTTATAGTGAAATGATTTTTTTTTTTCTTCTGGGTAGATATGTAGTAATGGGATTCAGGACCAAATGTAAGGTCTACTTTTAGCTCTTTAAGCATTCTTAATATTTTCCAAAGTGCCTGAATTAGGTTGCAATCCTGCCAACAGTGTAAAAGTGTTCCCTTCTCTCCACAACAACATCAGCATGTGCAGCTTTGAGACTTTATGATGTGGGGTATTCTCACTGGGGTTAGATGTAATCTCAAGGTGATTTTGACTTGCATTTCTCTAATGATTAGGAATGATGAGCATTTTTTTCATGTGTTTGTTGGCCATTCATTTATCTTTTTCAGAGAAGGTTCTGTTCATATTTCTTTTTTTTCGTTGTTGGGAAATGTCTTGTCCAGTGATAGATGGGATTGGTTACTCTTTTTTTTTTGTTGTTGATTAAATTCACTTGTCTGAAGGTTCTGGTTATCAGTCCTTGTCATATTTGTAATTTGAAAATAGTTTTCCCACGCTGAAGGTTATCTATTTGCATTTTTTTTGTTTTTTAGACAGAGTCTTACTTTGTTGCCCTCGGTAGAGTGCTATGGCATCATAGCTCACAACAACCTCAATCTCTTGGGCTCAAGTGATTCTCTTGAAGTAACTGGGACTACAGGCACCTGCCACAATGCTTGGCTAGTTTAAACGACAGGGTCTCACTCTTGCTCAGGCTGTTCTCGCACCTGTGAGCTCAAGCAATCAACCTGCCTCAGGGTCCCAGAGTGATAGGATTACAGGCATGAGCCACTGCACCTGGCCTATTTGCTTTAATTGTGTCTTTAGCTGTGCAGAAGCTTTTCAGCTTACTTAAGTCCCATTTATTTTATTTTTTGTTGTCTTTGTGATTGCTATTGAAATCTTCTTCATAAGAGTCTTTCCCAAGCCCATCATCGTCAAGAGTTTTTCCCACAGTTTCTTCTATAATTTTTATCATTTCATGTCCTATACACCTGTGTTTACATCTTTTATTCATTTCAAGTCAATTTTTGTAAGTGGTGAAAGGTGCATGTCCAGGTTAAGTCTTTTACATGTGGTTATTCAGTTATGCCAGCACCATTTATTGAATAGGGATTATTTTCCCTAGTGTATGGTTTTGTTTGGTTTATCAAAGATCAGATGATGATGTGAGGCTGGTTTCATCTCTAGGTTCTCAGTTCTGGTCCAAAGATCTATGTCTCTAATTTTTTTGTGCCAATACCATGCTGTTTTGATCACTGTACACTTGTAGTATGACCTGAAATCTGGTAAAGTGATGCCTCTGGATTGTTTTTATCACAAATAATTGCCTTGGCTGTACCTTTTTTTTTAATAGTTCCATAAAAAAATGAACTATTTTTCAATTTTCTCAAAGTATTCTGTTGGCATTTTGATGGGAATTGCATTGGATATGTAGATTTCTTTGGGTAGTATAGCATTTTAACAATGTTCATTCTTCCCAACCAAAAGCATGGCGTGTTCTTCCATTTGTTAATATATTTTGCTATTTCTTTTTTCAGAGTTTCATAATTCGCTCTGTAAAGCTCCTTCACCTCTTTTGTTAGATATATTCACAGGTATTTTATTGTCTTTGAAGCTACTGTGAAGGATACTGTGTCCTTGATTTATCTCTCAGCTTGCTTGTTACTGGCATATAGAAAGACTACTGATTTTTTGGATGTTGATTTTATACCCCATGATGTTGCTGTAATTCTTGATCACTTCCAGAGGTCTTGTGGTTGAATCTCTGGGGTTTTCTAAGAATAAGATCATATCATCAGCAAAGTGTGAGACTTTGACCCCCTCTGCTCCCATTTGGATGCCCTTGATATCCTTTTCTTTACTCATTGAATTGGCTAGAATTTCTAGCACTATGTCAAATAGTAGTGATGACAGAGGACATCTTGTCTGGTCCAAGTTCTTAGTGGAAATGCTTTCAGTTTTACTTTATTCAGTATGATATTGGTTGTAGGTTTGTTGTACATGCCTTATATCATTTTAAGAAATGTGCCATCAATGGCTATTAAGCATTCTTATTAGAAAAGTATGCTGAATTTTATCAAATGGTTTCTCTGCATCTATGTGTTCTCAACCTTCTTAATGCCTCCTAATGCCATGACCCTTTAATACAGTTCCTCATATTGTGGTGACCCCCAACCATAAAATATTTTCATTGCGACTTCATAACTGTAATTTTGCTACTGCTATGAATCATAATGTAAATATATGATATGCAGGATGTATTTTCATTTTTACAAAGGGGTCACAACCCACAGGTTGAGATCCAGTAATTTAAACACTAATTTAGAGGATCATATGGTCTTTGTTTTTGCTTCTATTCATGTGGTAAATTACATTTATGGATTTGCATATATTAAACCAACCTTGCATCCCCAGGATAAAGCCTATTTGATGACGATGTATATTTTTTAATGTGTGACTGCATTCTATTTGCTAGGATTTTATTACTTCATATTGATATTTATTGGTAAAATTGATTTTAGTTTTCATTTTTTATTATGTCCTTTCCTGCTTTTGGTATCAGAGTGTTATTTGCTTCATAGAAGGAGTTGTGAAGAGTTTCTTCCCTCTCAATGTTTTGGAATAGGTTCTGCAGTATGGGCACAAGCTCTTCTTTGAAGGTCTGGTAGAATTCTGGTTTAAAGCTATTTGATCTAGGGCTTTGTTTTTTTTGGGGAGCTCTTTTTATTGTTGTTGCAATTTTGATGCTTGATATTGGTTCAAGAGATCTATTTCTTTCTGGTAAAATCCAGGGATGTTGTGTGAATCCAGGTATTGGTCCATTTCCTTCACATTTTCAAATTCCTGGGGATAGATTATTTTTGTGGTAATCAGAGATAATATTTTGTATCTCTGTGGTATCTGTTTTTATTTCCCTTTTTTAATTTCTGATTGAGGTTGTTAGAGATCTTACTTTTCTATTTAATCTGGAAAAGGTTTATCAATTTTATTTATCTATTTAAAGAACCAACTTTTTGTTTGATTTTATTAATAATTGTTTTGTTATAAACTTTATTTCTTTTTTTTATTAAGTCATTTGTACATAGATCATGAATACATTTATGCCCTTATGGGATTCAATATGTTGAATATTTATACACATTGGAGTGCTTATATCCTACTATTTAACATAGACCTCATTTACCCAATTACAGTGTTAAGACATTTGTGTTCTACACCTGATAGATCCAAATTGTACTTGCAATATGCTCCATAGGTGTTATAGCTTTGGTTATTTCTTTTTTTCTGCTAGGTTTGGGATTGGATTGGTCTTTGTTTTCCAGTTCCTTGGGGTAGTTCATTAGTTTATGGGTGCTCTTTCTGTTTTTTGGATGTAGGCATCTAATGTGATAAATTTCCTCTCAGGACTGCTGTTGCAGTATTCCACAGATTTTGATAGCTTATGGCTTCATTGTCATTATGTTAGAGGACTCTAATAATTTCCTTCTTTATCTATTCCTTGACCCAGTTGTCCTTCAGCATAAGATTGCTTTGCGTGGGGATGAAGGTTTTTGTTGGTATTGAGTTTTACCTTTATTCCCTTGGGGTCTGAAAAGAAACAAGGTATAATTTCAATTCTTTGAATTTTTTTGAAGTTTGATTTTTGTCCTAGGATATGATCAGTTTTGGAGTATGATTCATGAACTTATGAGAAGGATGTAAAAAACGTATACTCAATAGTTTGGAGGTGATATATTCTATATATGTCTACTAAGCCCAGTTGTTCTAGCGTTATGTTTAAGTTCCTTGTTTCTTTGTTTCATTTCTGTTTGGAGGATCTGTTCAGTTCTCTCAGTGGGATATTGAAGTTCCTGGGTATTATGGTGTTGTAGAATATCATACTGTTCTGACTGGTTAGCATTTGTTTTATAAATCTGGGGGCATCTAAGTTAGTTGCATGAATATTTAGAATTAAAATGCTTTCTTTTTTTTTTTTTTGAGACAAAGTCTCACTATGTCACTTTAGGTTAGTGGTTCTCAACCTTCCTAATGCATCCAAATGCTGTGACCCTTTAATAGAGTTCCTCATGTTACGGTGACCCCCAACCATAAAATTATTTTCATTACTACTTCATAACTGTAATTTTGCTACTGTTATGAATCATAATGTAAATATCTGATGTGCAGGATGTATTTTCATTGTTACAAAGGGATCATGACCTACAGGTTGAGAACCACTGCCCTAGGTAGAGTGCTGTGGCATCACAGCTCACAGCAACCTCAAACTTCTGGGCTTAAGCAATTCTCTTGCCTCAGCCTCCCAAGTAGCTGGGACTACAGGTGCCCACCAGAATGCCTGGCTATTTTTTGGTTGTAGTTGTCATTGTTGTTTGGCCGGCCCAGGCTGGGTTCAAACCTGCCATCCTCCATGTATGTGACTGAAGTTCTAGCCACTAAGCTACAGGCACTGAGCCTGAAATGTATTCTTGTTGTATTGTTCCCTTGAGCAATATTTAGTGTCTATCTTTGCCAATTTTTACTTTTGTTGCTTTAAATCCACTTGTATCTGCAATTAAAATTACAATTCCACCTTTCTTCTTATTTCCAAATTTCTCACATACTCTTTTACAACTGTTTACCCTCAGTCTTATATTATCCTTACAAGTTAAATGTCTTTCCTGAATATACCTTGTGCTTTTTTTTTTTTTTTTTATCCAGTCAGCAAGCCTGTGCCCCTTCAGAGGGGAATTCAATTCATTCATTTATTGAGAGGATTGATAAATATAGTGGAGTTCTGCTCATCTTGTTTTGTGGAAGTCTTGTGCCTAGTTTTATCACTTCTGCTGTTGTGGAAGCTAGGCTTTGACTTTTCATTTCTGGGTGTCTTTACTTTGCTGGTGGTCCATTGTGATGTTCTGTGTGTGGTACAGGCCTGAGTACTTCCTGCAGAGCTGGCCTTCTAGTGGCAAATTTCTTCAGTGATTGCTTGTCAGTTATACATTTGATTTCTCCATAAAAAATGAAACTTAGTGCAGGATACAGTATCCTAGGCCAAAAGTTGTTTTGTTTTAGTATGCTGAAAGTGGGAGCCCAATCTCTCTTGGCTTGTAACATTTCATCTCAGAAATCTGCTGTCCCCATGATGGATCTGCTTCTTTAGGTCAATTGGTGCTTACTCTTGACTTCTTGCAGAATATTTTCTTTCATTTTGATCTCAGCCAAGTTAATTATAATGTATTTTTGAGATGCTGAACTGAAGTTTGATATCCATCTAAAAGGAGTATGACTGAATCCTTATTGATTCTTGGGAAATTTTCAGTATGATATCTTCCAGTAAGGCTCCATACCTTTGGGTCACTCTTCTTCTCCTGCAGGGATACCTAAAATTCATAAGTTTATAGGTATAGTAAGTCCCATAATTCTCTAAGTGATTGCTCAGATTTTACTCTCTTTTCTGTGTCTTTAAGTGAATGCATTAGCTCAAGAGCTTTATCTTCTAACCATGAGATTTTTTTTTCTCCATGGTTTAATCTGTTATTAATATTTTCTACTGTATCGTTAAGTTCTCTGAATGACTTCTTCAATTCCTTAAGTTGCAATATATCCTTTCTAATTTCATCATGTCTTTCATTCATCACTTACATCAATTTTTTTTATTTTCTTTTAGTGGTTTTCCACTTTTCTTTCAATTCCCTTCATCATTTTTGCCACCCATTCTCTAAATTTCCTTTCTTTTATTTCCATAATTTCTTTTTTTATTTTATTTTATTTATTTTTACTAGAAACAAAAACATGGTAAAGGATGAACGAACATAAATACATTCAGAAAAGGAATCAGACAATTGCTACATTGAAATATTAAGCAATAATAATAATAATGCAAAGAAAGTAACATTCACATTGTCAAATAAGAGTATGTCTATTATAGAATGCTTTGACTCTGAGAATCAGTATACAGTCATCAGTTAACTTCTTATTTTTTTTGTATCACAAAATAGACAACCAATATTTATAAATAAAAGTAAAAGTTAATTTCAAAAAAAAAACCCAGATCATGCTAAATCTTGTAGACAATAGAAAAAGAAGAAATATATCAAATTAATTCTATTTGATCTGTGAAACCCTGATATTAAAGTTGGAGAAAATATATATTATAAAGGAGAAATTACAAACATATATCACTTATAAATGAGGATACAACATATTAACATGTTGAGTTAAAAATTAATGTTTAAATAATATACTTTGTTCAAAATTAAAACCAGTTTATGTGAAGATTAGTCACTATTTTCTTCCTTTTTCTTGTTCTTTTTTTTTTCTTCTTCTTCTTTTCCTTTCCCTCAGCCCTTCCCTCCTTCTCTGTCTGGTCTCCCCTTCCCCCATGCCCCACTATGTCATTAATTGTCTTCAAATCAAAATTGAGTACATAGGATTCATACTTCAACACTCTTGTGATGCTTCACTAAAAATAACGTGTTCCACCTCCATCCAGGTTAGTACAAATGCTGAAAAGTCTCCATTTTTTATGGTTGAATAATATTCCATTGTATACATATGCCACAGCTTACTGATCCATTCCTGGGTTGAAGGGCATTTGGGTTGTTTCCACATTTTGGCAAATGTAAATTGGGATGCGATAAACAGCCCAGTACAGGTGCCTTTATAATAAAAGTTTTTTTTTTTTTTTTTTCCTTTTGGATAGATGCCCAGTAATGGGATTGCTGGATCAAATGGGAAGTCTAGTTTGAGTTCTTTGAGGTTTCTCCATACTTCCTTCCAAAAAGGTTGTATTAGTTGCAGTCCCACCAGCAGTGTACAAGTGTTCCGTTCTCACCATAACCATGCCAGCAACTGTAGTTTTGAGAGTTTGTGATATAGGCCATTCTCGCTGGGGTTAGATAATATCTCAGGGTGGTTTTAATTTGCATTTCTCTAATAATTAAGGATGATGAGCATTTTTTCATATGATTGCTGGCCATTTGTCTGTCATCTTTGGAGAAGATTCTATTCATCTCTCTTCCCCATTGATGTATGGGGTTGTTGGTTTTTTCTTGTGAATTAATTGAAGTTCTGTATAGATCCTGCTTATTAAGTGTTTGTCTGATTCAAAATACGCAAATATTCTTTCCCATTGGGTAGGTTGTCTGTTTTCTTTGGTTTTTGTCTCTTTGGCTGTACAGAAACTTTTCAATTTAATTAAATCCCATTTGTTTATTATTGGTGTTGTTGCTATTGCTATGGCAGTCTTCCTCACAAAATCTTTCCCCAGTCCGATATCTTCCAGTGTTTTTCCAATTCTTTCTTTGAGGATTTTTATTGTTTTGTGCCTTAAATTTAAGTCCTTTATCCATCTTGAATCAATTTTTGTGAGTTGAGAAAGGTATGGGTCCAGTTACAGTCTTTTATATGTGGATATCCAATTCTCCCAGCACCATTTATTGAATAGGGAATCTTTCCCCTAGTGGATGCTCTTGTTTGGTTTATTGAAGATTAGGTGACTGTAAGTTGTTGATTTCATTTTTTGGTTTTCTATTTGATTCCAAATGTCTATATCTCTATTTTTGTGCCATTACCATGCTGTCTTGACCACTATGGCCATGTAATACAGCCTAAAATCTGGTATGGTGATACCCCCACCTTTGTTTTTATTACTAAGAACAGCCTTAGCTATACGGGTTTTTTTTCTGGTTCCATACACAACGCAAAATCATTCTTTGTAAGTCTTGAAAATAGGATGTGGGTATTTTAATAGGGATGGCATTGAATCGGTAAATTGCTCTGGGAAGTATAGACATTTTAACAATGTTGATTCTTCCCAGCCATGAGCATGGTATGTTGTTCCATTTGTTAAAGTCCTCTGCTATTTCCTTTCTTAAGGTTACATAATTTTCTTTATAGAGGTCCTTCACCTCTTTTGTTAGGTATATTTCTAAGTATTTCATTTTCTTTGGGGCTATGGTGAAGGGAGTTGTGTCTTTAATTAACATCTCGTCTTGGTGTATACAAAAGCAACTAACTTGTGGACATTGATTTTATAGCCTGAAACATTTCTGTGTTTTTTAATGACTTCCATCAGTCTTGTGATTGACTCTTTAGGGTTCTCTAAGTATAAGATCATATCATCAGCAAAGAAGGAGAGTTTGACCTCCCCTGCACTGATTTGGATGCCCTATATTTTCCTGTCTTGTCTAATTGTATTGGCTACAACAGGCGTCCTCAAACTTTTTAAACAGGGGGCCAATTCACTGTCCCTCAGACCGTTGGAGGGCCGGACTATAGTTTAAAAAAAGAAAACTATGAACAAATTCCTATGCACACTGCACATATCTTATTTTGAAGTAAAAAAACAAACAAAAAAGAAACAAACAAACAAAAAAAAAAAACAGGAACAAATACAATCACATCGCTGCATGTGGCCCACGGGCCATAGTTTGAGGACCCTTGGACGAACTTCCAGCACTATGTTGAATAGTAATGGTGACAGAGGACAAACTTGTCTGGTTTTAGTTCTAAGAGGAAAAGCTTTCAGTTTGACTCCATTCAGTAAAATATTAGCTGTGGGTTTGTCGTAAATAGCTTCGATCAGTTTGAGAAGTGTGCCACCAATGCCTATATTCCTCAGTGTTCTAATTAGAAAAAGATGCTGGATTTTGTCGAATGTTTTTTATGCATCTATTGAGAGGATCATATAGTTTTTAGTTTTACTTCTGTTGATATGGTGAATAACATTTATAGACCTGCATATATTAAACTAGCCTTGCATCCCTGGGATTAAACAAACTTGATCATGATGTATGACTTTTTTGATGATAAGCTGTAATCTGTTGGCTAAGATTTTGTTGAGAATTTTTGCATCTATATTCATTAGTGAAATTGGTCTGAAATTCTCCTTTTTAGTTAGGTCTTTTCCTGGTTTGGGTATCAGAGTGATGTTTGCTTCATAGAATGTGTTGGGGAAGATTTCTTCCTTCTCAATTTTTTGGAATAATTTCTGCAATATAGGAACAAGCTCTTCCTTGAAGGTTTGATAAAATTCTGGTGTGAAGCCATCTGGACCAGGGCATTTTTTTGTTGGAAGATTTTTTATTGTTTCTTTGATCTCAGTGCTTGAAATTGGTCTGTTCAGGAGATCTATTTCATCTGGGGTAAGCCTAGGGAGAGGGTATGATTCCAAATATTGATCCATTTTCTTCACATTGTCAAATTTCTGGGCATAAAGTTTCTGGTAGTATTCAGAGATAATATCTTGTATCTCTATGGCATCAGTTGTTATTTCACCTTTGTCATTTCTGATTGAGGTTACTAGAGATTTTACTTTTTTATTTCTGGTTAGTCTAGCCAAAGGTTTATCTACTTTATTTATTTTTCAAAAAACAAACTCCTTCTTTCATTAATTTTCTGAATGATTCTTTTGTTTTCAATTTTATTAATCTCTTATTTAATTTTGGATTTTTCTTTTCTTCTGCTGGGTTTAGGCTTAGCTTGTTCTTCTTTTTCCAATTTCATCAGATGGCTTGTGAGTTTGTGGATGTGCTCTCTTTTTGTTTTTTGAATGTGGGCTTTTAAAGAGATAAATTTTCCTCTCAGGACTGCTTTTGCTGTATCCCATAGGTTTTGGTAACTAGTGTCTTCATTGTTGTTATACTCATGGAAGTTAATGATTTCCTTTTTTATTTCTTGCCGCACACAACTGTCATTCAACATAAGGTTCTTTAACGTCCATGCCTTTGTGTGAGGTTGAGTATTTTTGTTGGAGTTGAGTTCCACTTTCAGTGCCTTGTGGTCTGAGAAGATGCAAAGTAGAATTTCAATTCTTTTGTTTCTGTTGAAGTAAAAAAGAGATAGTGAGGTTTGTTTTGCGTCCTAGGATATAATCAATTTTAAAGAATGTCCCATTGGATGATGAGAAGAATGTATATTCTTTATCTTTGGGATGGAGTGTTCTATATAT